>VDFB02349555.1:0-48111 GCA_007258455.2 Sequoia sempervirens | reverse complement strand
GAATAGTGCAATTCATTGCATAACTCATGACCATTTTGTAGTGCTATGATCTAGTGCTCTTTTTACTTCTTACTCATTTTGTTCTCAATCACCATGTGCAAATAACTTAGAGGACAGATCTTTGTCACCATTTGATAGTAACTTTCAATATTTTTGGATTGTTTGTTATGATTCAATCACTATTTGACAGTGTTCTTCCTTTCTTAGTCCTATAGGAAAGAGGAAAATTCACAGTTTGCAACTCTCTAACAATGATCACCAAGTGGATTTTTATCAAATATTGTAGTTTCAAGTTCTACTTCGGATCACCAAAGCCTTCACAAAATCTTCAGCATAACCACTGCAATATTGCACAATTGTTGTTGGGACTTCACGGTGATGTGAATGGCTCATTAAGACCTCCATGCTACCCTTTCCCACTCTTCTCTCTTCCCTGTTCCATCTTTTTCTGGGTTTCCTAGATCATTGTACAAATCGTAATCATACACTTTGTCCCACTCTTCTCTCTTCTCTATTCTATCGCCTATTAGGATTTTTAGCTCCTCATTCCTCCACTTTAACAGAGTTGGAGGAGAATCACAAGGGAGATAACTTTTCAAACAAAAAAAATTTCTTATGGATCCTGTAATCTACAAAAAATAAGCTTTACAATAAAAAAAATCTATCATAATGATCTGTGTGTACCCTGTTGGAGAAAAAGATTCAGTCTTTTTTATAGTGAGATGTAGGATACACCCAAGAATAGAACAATATCAAAATTTTAAACGTTTAGAGCTTTGAGATCGTCACAGATTTGATTTGATTTTTGTATAGTTGGACGGATCTAAAAAACCGTTGCTTGAAAATGATGTAAATGAAAATGTTATTTGTTCAGAATAATCTAAGGGTGTTATTTTTCACTTGCACAATTTTTTTTGTCTACCTTAAGATAACTATTAAAATTATCATTTTGTTAATCATAATATTTTATTGTATATTTGTATTTTGTTAGATTGTATTGGATAGTTAATGGTTAAATTTTTTTAAGAAAATAAATTCAGCATAATATACTTTCCATGTACTTCTTTTCATCACTTGTAAATCTAAATTTTTGTTACTTTTTGTGATCATAAAAAATAGAGATGATTTTAGTCTCTGTGAAATATTTTCATGCATGTTTGATATCTCTACAAAGTGATGAAAAGGCCCTAGGGTTTGGTAGGGTTTTGAGTATCCTTATTGTTTTGATGGTAATGTTGTCACTAAGTTCTCTCCTTGCCCAAATATAGTAACCTAAGAAACAACCATGATGCTCTTGACTGTAAATTACTTTTTTCTCTCTACCTTCTCACTACAGGTCTAATTCTTCAACTCTCTACCAACTGCCCTTCCATCTCAGTGTCTTTTCATTCTCTTGCATCTATTCTCTTATGAATTTATTCTTATGACTCTAAAAGCTATCACTAGGTCTATTATGACTATTAGGTCTTTGAGGGTATATGATTTTCTACTACGAACTCTTAGATTATCATACTTTTGATGACAATTCTCCAAGGATGTTTTCTCACTGACTTAACTCTTTGTATATTCTCCATTATGCATTGAAAATTCATGGTTTCTAGTTAACTATTTATTGGTGTAACCATTTCCATGTTTCTTAAGACTGCCATCCCTATAAGATAGTTTCCTTATAGATCTGAATGTAATTTAAAAGGTTCCCATAAATATTGACAAGTTTCATAAGATTGTTGTGGCAAGGTAGTAGATGGTGCCATATTGCAAGAGCCAAGAAGACATGGTGCGGTGTAGCAGTAACATCCTGCATTACCGCGAAGGTCGAGCAATAAATGTGTGGTATGGCAGCAACTCAAATACTTCTCCCACATCCCCGAAAGAGCCAAGAAGACATGGTGCGGTTTAGCGATAACATCTCACATTACCGCAAAGGATAAGCAATAACGGTGCGATGTAGCGAAAACATCCCACGTTATCGCAAAGGCCGAGCAATAACGGTGTGGTGTAGCGGTAACATCCTGCATCACTGTAAGGATCGTGTCAAAACAGTGTGGTATCGCGGTTAAACTATAAAAAGAAATATCACGTTTCTTTAAGGCATTTTTTTGAAACAATTTGCTTGCCTTGTGTATATTGCTTCTAAATTTTCATGTATGTCTAGCAGGGCACTTGTAACTACAACATATGACAAAAAAAATCCCTGTTGTTAGGCTTTGATGGATGTCCCTTCATTATTACAAGATATTTGATGTAGTGCACATTATTATAATGTAAGCCTATTTTTCAGATTGTTTCATTTAGCATCACCAATATTCTCCATAAGAACATTTCCCTATTTAAAATGATGGAAATGGCTCACATCTCTTAGAACAATTTCTCTTGCAATAATCTTGGAGATGAATTTAGATGCAGTGTGAACATAAAAACATACTCGAAAGTTCTTAACAACTCTAATAGTTGTACCAGGGGCCATGTTTAGCAAACCAAATGCAATTGCTAACTTTTCACTATGGTGGAAAATAAATGATTTTTTTTCTTCTATTCCACAACATTGAGTAAAAGTCTTGAATCTGGAAATGCCCTGTTGCCTTCATTTGCCAAGCCAATTTCTCCAATTTTGCATAGATCTCCCATGTTTGTGGATGTGATATGTCTCCTACACAAAAAGCATGTACCATTTTATGCCCTTCAATCCAACTACATGCAGGTATCTTTTTAATTCCTCTATCTTTCATCAATCTCCTTACTATTTGAACCTCACCACACCTACCCACTTCTGCATAGATGTTTTAGAGAAGAACATAAGTTGCAACATTTTTAGGATCCAACTAAAAAAGAAGTGTTGCTGGAATACTCGACCTATATTTATATATGATCCACAGGAACCAAAGGTTTAACTGGCATCTCAGTAATAATGTTTAGGGTGTCCTCAAGATAGCCAGCATGGGCACGAAGTTCAACCATGCACACCTAATGATCAACTATATATGTAATGCAATAAGGGTTACTAACATGTGAAGTATGTGCAGCCCTCATCCACTAAACCTGCATGACTGCATGCATCTAGAACACAAGCAAAGCTTACAATGTCAGTGTTCCAGAGTGCTTCATTAATTCAAATATTTTGAGATCTTCCTTGCAAAATCCATTTTGTGCACATTCTGCAATCTTATCATTTCATTCCATGAGATGACATCTCTTTGAGGCATTTTGTCAAACAATTCATTTTGTGCTACATTTTGGTGTCAAATCTTTGGTAATTATGGTTAGTTTCATTACATTCAAATTTTGAATTATGGGAAATTATATGCAGTAAATAGATTGATGGTTGTTTGGATAGTGAGATTAGCTCTCTTAGAAATTAACTAAAATATCTAGAAGGATTATTTTAATTAAAGAGGATTTTGTGGTTATTTTTGTAACAATGATTTTACAATGCAGCTAGCTTGCTATTTTCATTCAAGATACAGGTCATCAAAGTCAAGCACATACCAAGAAGATGGTACTCTACTTCAAACCCTCAACCTCACTTAGTTTAGTCTGCTTACATGGGGATATTAAGGAAGTTGGTAAGAAATTAATATATATGATTTTTTGTTTGTGAAGGAGAATCCTGTGAGATTCAATATGGCAGTGGATCAATATCCGGTTTCTTAAGTAAAGATGATGTCACAGTTGGGAAACTTGTTGTGAAACATCAGGTTAGTAATTTTTGGATGTTAAGGCTTCCCAGTTGGTTATCAAAGATCTTTTCTCATCAACTAAATTTAGAACTTATGCATAAATGGATTCTTTAATGGTGTAGGTCTTTACTGAGACAACACATGAAATAGGGTTGACATTTTTGTTGTCCAAGTCTGATGGCATTCTTGGGCTTGGATTCCAAGAATTTTTTGTCGATAATGTTATTCCAGTTTGGTTAGTGTTGATAGCCTTCATTTTATAATATGTCAACTTCATTCTATAATTTGAGTGTATCACCTTTCTTAAATTTTGAACAAGGTTCTGAAATCAAGGGTTCAATATGCAAGGCCTATGTTGAACACTCTGTTTAAGGCATTTTTTGACAAGGCTGTAGTTTTTTAATTGATTTATCTTTTTGTTGTGTTTGGACTTTCTTTTGTAAACTTGCAATATACAATGCACTTTTATTCTTTATGAATTGAGACTAATATTTTTTTTTTTTTGTATTGAGGCATAACTTCATTCATGGTAGAAAAGGTAGCACCATGTTGCTCATATCAAATGGCACGTTGCATATAAAGGAGGAAATATTCTAGTTGGATTATTGTTGACTGTGTTGAAGGAGAGAGCTTCATATATGGGACACGATCAACACTCTCCTTGGATTCTACACGTTACAGCTTGCTCCAAGAAGATTTCCCACGTTGTAGAAGTTTTAAGAGATGAAAGGGGCATGTTCTGGCATTGAAGGGCTTCAAGCATGTGTTTCCATCATTGCAGAAGTTTTTAAGAGAATTTTATTTCTTGCAATCATTTTTGTGCAATATTGTAACTCATATTTTTAGTCTTGTGACTGAAAATAACAATTGTAATACTCTATTTCTAAGTTGTAACTAGAACACCTTTCTTTTATTAATAAAGTTCACTGATTTTGCATTCTCAATGGTTGTCTTATTGTGTGCAATTGATGATTGATGTGTATTTCTATGTTGTATGCTTAAATCCTCAAATATCAATCAATTAAAATGACAAAATTTACTACTAATTCACATTAATTAATAATTAAATTGACTAAATTTACTACCAATTGATTGAAATAAATGAACAACATGAATAAATATGACTAGATATATGACCAATGAAATCAGTGAATAAAAACGACTAACTAAGTGACCAGTTAACAACAATCAATGACTAAATACATCATTGAATTAAAAAATGACTAAATAAGTGACCAGATTACAGCAAATAATGACTAAATCAACAACTAAATAAGTGATATGTTAAATATATCAGTGAATAAAAAATGACTAAATAAGTGACCAAATTATAACAATCAATGACTAAATCAACGACTAAATATATCAGTGAAAAAAAATGACTAAATAAGTGACCAGATCACAACAATGAATGACTAAATCAATGACTAAACATACTACCAAAGCGATCAATCAAAACAACCAATAAATGACTAAAAATGGTTTAGTCATCAATCTAGTCGCGTTATATATTGACTGGAAATAAACTACTAATGGTCACGTGACCAGTTGTAGTCATTTATAAGTAGTTTTTAGTAATTTTTTCAATAGTTTATTGATGTTTCTATACTAGTGCTTTGTTTTGAGTGCATTGGTCATATGCTTGAGAACTTCATGATAGTGCAGTGATACATTTGGAGTTTAGCATGAGATGATTATTTGCAGGTGCTCATGGATACATGGAGAATGAGGTGAGGTTGTATTTCTCTTGAGATGAGAGAAGTGTTGTTGAGATGGTTAATCTTGATGAGATCTCAATAGAAAGTCCACAAAGCCTACACCTTGGTTGGACATGAGTTCAATAGAGACCTATGAGGAGATTGCTCTTGGAGGAGTTATAATGGCTTGTATATCTTGGAGGAGTATTCTCATTCCCCACTCTTGCTCTACTCAGTAGCTTATCACTTGAGGGGTAATGCCCATTATTTCTCTTAGGTGCTTTATGCTTTCTTTCATAGACATGGATTTTGAGTTTCTATTAGATGGCTCTCGAGGATTCATTGTGAGAGATGGATAGCATGGTTATCTCCTTGGGTTTTCATTTTCATTTGTGATGATTATAGGGGATGGTAGTGGGATGATTTCCTAAGATGGAAAATGGAGTAGTTTGAGCTTCTTTGGGAAGCTTACATCCATGTAGATACATGATACATATGTTATGTTTGATCACTTGAGGTTGAACTAGTTTGGATGTTGTTATGGCTTTTCTCTGGGGGTTGTGAAGGAGATCTTACTTGACACAGTTGGCATTTAGATGTGTATGTAGAAGGGCATGTTACATGTTTATGATTTGCAATTTTTTCTCTTTAGTTTGGTTCTTCCTGTATGTTCAGATTCATATGTCTCTAGATGTGATATTTTTATGTGGAGCTATGATGATCACTAGTTTTTGGTCATTTTTTGTCACTTTAGTGATGACATGGAGGTTCTTGTATCTTTTTCTTTTGTCATATATGGAGAACATGGGAGAGCTATGGAAGATTGTTGAGAGAGATGTTTCTTGCAGCAATTGGTTGCAAGATTTGTAGATCATTTTGGATGGTCCTTGGTACTAGATGGCTACACTTTCTATGTGTTGTGATTTGTAGACTCATTATCCCTTTGATCTTTTTAGATTCAGCATAACCCATGCAATGGGAGTTCCTAGATGTGTTTGGTCTTCTTTGACTGGTTGGCACATGGAGCTTGTATTTATAGTTGATGGGTTGGCTATGTAGGTGGCATGAGTTTTTTTATGTGGATGCGAGGTATGGGTGATTAGATGGATTAGCACTTGTTGTGGGTGCTATTTTTCAGTCATGTGGGTTGGTCAGTTGGATGGCAGTAGTCAGTTTCCTAGGTCTTGTTCTAGCTGATGTTCTATGTTTTCTAGAGGATATCTTCACAATTGCATTCAAGTTGAAGCTTTGAATTTTATGTTGTTGACGCTTTTGTATAGCTTGTGAGCACAGTGGAGTGGTGGAAGTATTTTTTAGCCTTTGTTATTAGTTGGATATGATGCTTGTGTTCTTTAGATTGGTGCATATATACCATGGCTCATTCCTTTCCTTTGGAGGATGGCTAGAACTGCTCCCTAAGATGGTGGACATCTTGGATGTTGTTGCAAGTGTCTTGGGTGATACAATGACTTTGAGCGTTGATTGGGAACCAGTAAGTTCTTCGTCAAGTGGGATAATGTTGAGAAACAAATGTCTTAAACTTACTAGTTAAGGCTCTCAAAAATCAGGAAAACATTCACCCAAGTCAAAGTCTTCTACATCGTAGTACCACAAAAGTCTAAAGTAGAGCTTGTGATATTACGAGGAACAATTGCTACCCGCCACCTCGTAGCAATTGTTTCATGGGGACTGTGGTATTACGGCACCTAGAGGGTTGGTGGTGAGCCGGGTCAAAATCTACTCAACGTAGTACCGCAAAGGTTTAAGTTAGTGCTTACGGGTTGGTAGTAGGTAACCCGGGCCATCCCGCAACAATCATGCAAGGGAGTCTGAGGTATGGTGGTAGGTAACCTACCATCCCATGACAGTTCTTGAGGAGGTGTGCGGTACAGCAAGAGTCATAACCCACAATCCCACGACACTTAGATGAAGGGGTTTGTAGTAGAGTGGTATCCTGCGGTATAGTAGTAACCCATGACACCTCGATAGTTGTTTAGATGGGCCGCGATGGAGCAGTATAGTGCAGTATTGCAGTAATTGGCAGTGTGGTCAAGGTTAAGTGCAACACTGTGACTATTCAAGTTGGTCTTGGTCATATTGCAATAAAGACGGTTAAGTTTGTTTATGACTATTTGATTGGTGTGGAAGTTGGAACAACAGTTTTCCTGTAACACTTGAGTACGTATATAATGTTGTAGTGCATTGGAACAGTTGAGAGGAGAGATTGAATTCAGAGGGGTTATGCTATTGAATTTTCTCTAGATGGAATAGGATGTAAATCTCCACGTAAAGGCTTAGAGCCTGCAATTGTATTGTAATTGTGTATTTGGTTGTTGAATAATACAATGGATTTATGCTTTTTGAGGGTGGGGTTTTCAATATTTTTGTCCATGTCTTTTGTTCTATCTTACATGTTTAATGATTTTGTTTAATGAATTTTTTTAGTGTGTGTTGTTGAAACTAGTTGATCTTGCATGAACTTTCCCCTAAGGATTAATGGTGGGAAATAAACTATGTCTAATTCCACTTTATGGCATAGTAGTACTTGTTTTTTGAGGCAATCTGAAGAAATGAATGTTACCAAAGACACCTACTGATCTCAGATGCTCATTCTGGGATGAATCAATTTCCCTTCAATCAATTGGTATTAGAGTTGGTGTTTCTGGTTCTGGGTATTCCTTCTGTGAGGATTTCTTAGTCTAGCAAGCTTGAGGAAATCTGAAGGAATCGGCTGAAGATTGATCCTTTGGTAAGTGGAAGTTGGTTGCTTTTTTGTTTTAGTTTCAGGAGACAACACGTAGCTTGAAAGATGGTGAAGATGGAGAAAATGGAGTTGGTCATATTGAAATGGTGTGATATGAAGCTCATAGTTGACAGCGAAATAATATTAATGCATGGGGTGGGATTTTTTGCTTTGTGGTTGTGTTGCAACAAAGCTTTCATAGTGGGTGTCTATGTGAGAGGATCCCTGATGATATGGAGAAGTTTGGGTTGTTTCTCGGCTATGGAGTAATGTGCTTATGTTGGGTGCTTTTTCTTGGTATTAGAAGGCATTATTTTTGCTACCTCGATTGCATGTAGGCTATGGATTTGATCACTGGATGGTCTAGAAGCTTCTACAATAGCTTTTCTCCCTCGAATGCATGTGCATGTTGGTGGTTATGGAGTTGCCCTGAAAGGGGCTTGGAGTTCCTGAAATGATTTTTTCTTTTATGGATGTTTTGTACTTGCATGGCTCGGATTCATGTTCCTTGGTTCTAAAGGTTTTATATATTTTCGTTAAAAAACCTATGGTTATGCTCATCTATGATAATCCATTATTCTAGTTTAACCGTTATGGTGTTTTTTGTTTCAGACTTTTGAGTCTTCCAAATGTGAAGTGGGTGTGGATGCGCATGGGTGTTTTTCAAACACAATGGTTTTGCAGGTTTTACACATTCAAGAAAAACTTGTGGTTTTGTGGAGTTGCGATTAAGCTATTTTTTAGACCTTGGCTTTTGGGGTGTTACTGGATGAGATAGTTGCAGTTTTGCATGCATGCTTTGTGCCTGGTATGAGGAGGTGAGATTCTTTCTCTACATGGGAGTGTTGGTACGTGATTAGTCACTTAGTATTTCTGTGGTGATGCTTGGTGGATTCCTTGACTATGGTGCTCGGGCTGTGGACCTATTTGGAAAATTGGATTTGTGTATGAACTGGTGCTTGAGTCATGTGATCTACATGACTATTATTTTTGAATCCCAATTTTTTTTATTACTAGTGCAATGATGGGTTTGCATGTTTTAGTGTATTGGATCTACGAGTTATGTAGTTTTGTAGGTGTGTACAACCTACTAATTGCAGTGGGATAACTCAGAAGTGGGTTGTCTATATCCACAAGGTTGATTCAATGTTGATGTAGACTTATTAGTTGGCCTTGTTTGTGGCCATTTGTGCATTGGTTTATTGCTTTTGGATGAGATAATGGATGATGTTGAGTACCTGGATAGTCGGTTATGTGGACCTGTAGCATGTGTATCACAATGTCATGAATAACTTGGATACATAGCTTTGTGTTGGCTTTTGACAGTGATGGTGTTTTTGCTTGGTTTGGAGATCTTGGTGCCACTTGGTAAAATTATTAAATGGACATGTTGATGTGTGGACTTGGAGGATCTTCAGATTAGTAGATGTTTTTTCATGATGCTTGGAGATCTTGGTTGTCACAGTTCAATGGGAGCTTTAGTAGTGACTGTGGATGAATGATCTTCTTTAGTGTTGTATATGTTACTAGGAGGGGCTTTTAGATCTTGTTATTGCAAAAGGATTCTTTCGCATTTGCATGAACACTACTTGAAGATGTGTAGCATCTTGGAGCCATGAAGGAATCTTGTGTTCTTTGGGTTGAGGTTTTAGTGCTTGATAGGTGATGTTCACTGCTCTTGAGACCATGAATCTTGTGTTCTTGATTGCAATTAGAGTTTTGGCATGATACATTGCTCTTGAGACCATGGTATGTTCACTTGGAGCATGGGATAACCTAATGGGGATGGTAAGATCATTATTTCATGATAAGTTCCTAATTCAGATGATTGGAGCTTTGACAGTAGTTTGGTGATTCTCTTTGTTTTGAGTGCATTAATCATATGCTTGAGAACTTCATGATAGTCAATGCTGCATTTGGAGTTTAGCATGAGATGATTGTTTGTAGGCGCTCATGGATACATGGAGAATGAGGTGAGGCTATATTTCTCTTGAGATGAGAGAAGTGTTGTTGAGATGGTTACTCTTGATGAGATCTCAATAGAAAGTCTGAAGAGCCTACACCAAGGACATTTGAATGTATGCTAGCAAGGACATTTGTATGTTTGTTTCATTAAAGCACTTGGAAGCTATGTATGTATCATGTGTCTCTTGTTGCAAGTATGAAGGTGTTGTCATTGATGTCAACTTGTTGTTGTTGTCATTAATGTCATGGAATTTGGTTTTTGGTTGTATATGTTGAGGATATTGAGAAAATTGTAATACAAAAAGGTTTGCAAGTATTCAATGTATGCTCTGAAATATGCTTTGTGATGTGTTGCTATGCTAGTGAGGATCTGAGGTGTTGTTCATGATTGTTGATAGTTGTTATATCCATAATTTTGGATTTTGGATCGTTGTACAATGCAAGATATTTTCACCAGTATGTGCACTATGCTTTTCAGTATGTTTGGCTATGGTATGAGAGAAATGTATTTGCTCCGAATTTCTCTGAATTTTGGTTTCAGGACTTGCGGTTCTGAGAATAAGCTGGTAAGATCGTGTTCAAGTAAATTTTGTTATTCAGAGAGATTGGATCATGTTAAGGATGTGTGTGCTTAACTGTTTTATGTGTTTTACACTAGTGTTGGCCGAACTTGTGCTAAACACTACTTACAAAGTTCATGTAAGCATGGCAAAGCATGTTGCGACTTATTTAGGTCCTCATTAAGTATGTGTTTGGGTCACCCTCATTCTAATTCCACTGTAGAATGTTTTGGTGTCGATCTAATTTGAATTTGTAAATACAAATGGTGTGTGGTTGACCTTGGATGAGTTTCAAGGTTGAAGATGACATAAATATAAGTTGAGATATTAATAAAACACAAGATAGATGAAAATATAGATGTGAGATAGATGCAAAATAGTGTGTGTGATGCAAGTTTGAGCAAATCAATGTGAAATTCAAGTGGCGAGTTCCTGGAGGTAGTGAGTTGAAGGTGTACTCCATCATTCAAGCATGACTACAAGTTTGTGAGTGAATTGTGGTGGAAATATCTGTTGCATTGAGATAGTTTTCTCTTTGTGACAATCCTCTTCTATCTTATTTGTAATTCATTGGTAGTGAGCCTACATTGGACAGTAAGTCCTGTTTTGGACAAGTAAGTTTTGTCTTGGCAGTGAGTCTT
This sequence comes from Sequoia sempervirens, assembly GCA_007258455.2. Classification (NCBI taxonomy): domain Eukaryota; kingdom Viridiplantae; phylum Streptophyta; class Pinopsida; order Cupressales; family Cupressaceae; genus Sequoia; species Sequoia sempervirens. The sequence goes on along the minus strand of VDFB02349555.1, from coordinate 36,828 downwards.
TCGATTGTGAGCCTTTGTATTCAATTTTGGAATTCTTTATATTGTGAGCTAATCCTCACGGTGGTTTTTACCTCATTGGGTTTTCCACGTAAATTTGGTGTTATTGTGTGTATGGTTTTACTTCTTTTAGTTTCTAATTTTGTACTTAATGATTAATCACATTAGCAGAGTAAAGGATTTGTGAATGGTTATTGATCTAACTTCTGGTGAAAGGTTTAAAGGTTAAAATTTCTACAATTGATTCACCCCCCCTCTCAGTTGTTTTGTTCAACAATTGGTATCAAAGCTTGGTTCCTTGGAGAAGAGCTTAACCGCTTAAGGAAGGTCTGGCATGGCAAACAAGATAGTTATTGAGTGTCCTAAGTTCAATGGCATCGACTACACTTTCTAGAAGGAAAGATGGAAGGATATCTAGAATACCATAAATATGATGTTGATAAAGCTTATAAGACTCCATACACTGCTTCTAGTAATGGTCTGAGTACTGTTGCTGAGATCAAGGTGCATGAAGCAAACAATAAGGAAAATTTTATTCTAAAAAATAGTCTTTCACATTTTGAATTAATTAAAGTAAATTTAAAGACTGCTAAAGAGGTTTGGGATGCATTGGAAAAGATCCATGAAGGAGAAGAAAAGTTGCAGAATTTGGAGGCACAATTCAAGATCTTGTGAATGTCTGAAGATGAGAACATTAAATCCTATGTACAATGAGTGGATGATTTGGTAGGTGGAATGCAAGGACTTGGTGCACAAGTGGATGAAGCCAAGATAGTGAAGAATATTCTCAAAACTCTCCTTGATGCATATAGTGAAAAGGTATCTGGTACTGAGGAATTTGTAGATTATAAGACCTATACTAAAGATCAGTTGTTGGGTACTCTAACCTCATTTGAAATGAGAAATCTTAGCTTGATAAATGGATCAAAGATAGACAATACTTTCAGGACTACAAAGGTTGAAGATCCAAATGAAGAAAACTTCAATGAAGTGGAAGCTAACTTTGTAAGAAGAATGAAAAGGGCTCCGGTAAGTATCAAGGTAAGTTACCTTTCAAATGTTTTAGTTGTGGGGGAATAGGTCATTATACTTCAATATATCCTAAAAGAGCTGAGAGGAATAAACATAGAGAAGGAAAAGAAAACAAAGGAAAGATGATCAATAGAACATATTATGTAAATGAAGATGTTGGTATTTCTGATGAAGAGTTTGATTATGGAAATTTTGATGATAATGAATGCTTGTTCTTGGCTATAAAAGATGAATCTACTTCTACTAGTATTGAAAGATATGTGAAGGAAAGCGCTCCTGAGAAAGTTGAAGGTACTATGGTCTTTACTCTTCGTACTAAATAGGAAAATAACTATTGGGTTGTTGACAGTGGTTGTTCACATCACATGACTAGTGAAAAAGTAAGTTTGTTAAACTTTAAAAATATGATGGAGGCTTAGTTAAGTTTAGAGATTCTACTCATGCTAAGATTTTTGGGATAGGTTCAGATAGTTTTGATGGCAATCATAATACTGATGATGTCTACTATGTTAAGGGTTTAAGGAAAAATCTTTTGAGTGTTGGACAAATGTGTAGTAAAGGATATAATCTTGTGTTCAAGGATGAGAAATGTGAAATAAGGAAAGGATCTAGAATAGCGATTGTAGTTGGAAAGAATTCTAAAGGAAATATTTATCAACTTAAGGGTGTTGATGGACATTATTTTATGTCATAGATTAATGACAATTGGTTATGGCACCAGAGGATGTGTCACATGAATTTTGACAATATGGTGAGAATAAATGTTGTACAAGTTGTGAGAGATTTACCAAGAATCATAAAGCTTGTTAATGCTATTTGCAAGGATTGTCAATTCTAAAAGCAAGCTAGAAACAACTTTAGGTCAAAGGAACAATTTACTTCCAAACTACTAGATTTGATTCACATAGATCTTTGTGGTCCTAAAAGGGTGAGATGTCTACAAGGTGACAGGTATTTCATGCTTTTGATTGATGATTACTCTAGAATGACATGGGTTACTTTTCTTAGAGAGAAATCCGATGCATTAGACAAATTCAAAGCATTCAAAGTTATGGTTGAAAATGAAATGGATATGAAAATTAAATGCTTAAGGTCTGTCGGAGATGGTGAATTCATATCCAATGATTTTAACATGTTTTGTGAAGCACATGGAATAAAATAGGAAATTGTCTACTCCTAAAACTCCTTAGTAGAATGGAGTTGTTGAAAAAAAATAGAACGGTTCAAGAAGCTACTAGAATGATGATCATTGAGGAAGGTCTAATGGAAGTCTATTGGAGAGAAGCAATTCACACCATTTTTTATATGTTTAACCAAGTTCAAGCAAAAGCTAGCAGCACTAAGACTCCCTATGAGTTGTGGTATGGAAAGATTCCTACTATCAAGTACTTCAAAGTATTTGGAAGAAGATGTTATATTAGAAGAGAAGACGAAAATTTAGGAAAGTTTGATGCAAGATGTGATGAGGGTATCTTCCTTGGATACTCCCTTAGAAGCAAAGCTTACAAGTGCTACAATAAAAGGCTGAGAAAGATTGTAGAAAGCACAAATGTCAAGGTTGATGAAGCATTAAAGAATTCAATTGAAGTTGATGGATATGTATCAGATGAACCCGATTACAAAGAAGTAGAAGAAGTTGTTGAAGAATAAGAAAAGTAAAGTGAAGAAGAAGAAGCTCCAGTAGTGTCCCCAAAGACACCTAAATATGTGCAAAAGAATCATTCAGAAGATTAAATCATTGGAGACAAGAGAAAAGGAGTATTAATAAGAAGCAGAGTTGTTGTTTCCGCTGAAATAAATCTATGTTTACTTTCTACAATTGAACCTAAGACAATAAATGAAGCATGAAAAGATGATTAGTAAATGAGAGCAATGGAAGAATAACTTATGCAGATTGAGAAAAATCAAACCTAGGAATTGGTTCCTAGATCAGTAGTTAAAAACATAATTGGATCAAAATGGGTATTTAGAAACAAGTCAAATGAGAATGGAGAAGTGGTCAGAAATAAAGCAAGGCTTGTGTACAAGGGTTACTCACAAGTAGAAGGTATATATTTTTAGGAGACTTTTACTCCAGTGGCTAAGATGGAAACTATCAGAATGTTTTTGACATTTTTTGTTCGTAAGGATTTTAAAGTTTAACAGATGGATGTAAAGTTTGCATTTTTGAATGGTGAGTTGGAAGAAGAAGTCTACATGGAAAAATCGAAAGGATTTCAGTTGTTAGAACAACTGGGCATGCTCTACAGATTAAAGAAGGCTTTATATGGACTGAAGCAAGCTCCTAGAGCTTGGTATGCAAGGTTGGATAGATATTTTATTCAACAAGGATTCAGTAAAGGTACTTCAAATAGCAACCTTTATTTCAAAATTAAAAATGATAAAATCCTGATAATAGTTGTATATGTTGATGATATTATCTTTGGAGGAAATGAAACAATGTGCAAAATGTTTGCTGAAGAAATGCAAAAAGAGTTTGATATGTCTATGTTTGGTGAGATGAATTTCTTTCTTGGGTTGCAAATCAATCAAATGAAAAAAGGGATTTTTTTTCACAGTCAAAATATGTAAAAGAAATATTGAAGAAATTTGGGATGGATGGTTCCAAACCAGTATGCACTCCTATGCTGACTAAATGAAAATTGAGTAAAGATGATGATTCACCTAAGGCTAATCAAAGAAAATATAGATATGTGATTGGATGACTATTGTATTTAACTGCTACCAGACTGGATATCATGCAAGTAGTTTGTCTTGTACAGCTAGATTTCAAGAGGATCCTAAAGAAACACATGTTGTAGCTGTTAAGAGGATATTCAAATATCTAAATGGCACTCCAGATTATGGCTTATGGTATCCTAGGGATACTAATTTTACACAAAGTGCATATACAGATGTAGATTGGGTAGGTTGTGTTGATGAAAAAAAAAGTACAAGTGGTGGTGTATTCTTTCTTGGTTGCAGATTGGTGTCATGGTTAAGTAAAAAAGCAAGATTCAGTTTCCTTATCCACTATAGAGGTTGAGTATATTGCTAGAACATCTTGTTGTATACAAGTTTTGTGGATGAGAGACATTGAAGGATATCAGAGTAATGTATGATGATCCCATCTCTATTTTATGTGATAATACAAGTGCAATTAACATTTTAGAGAATCCAATGGTGCACTCAAGGACAAAACATGTACCGATAAGGTATCACTTTTTGAAAGAGAGGGTTATGGAGAATGAAGTAAAGCTTGAATATGTACCGACAAAGGATCATATTATTGGCATATTTACTAAGGCTCTTCCTAAAGATACTTTTGAGTATCTTTGGGAGAAGTTACAAGTTATTGCCCCTCCTTTCTTGAATTAGATGCATATGGAGATGCATCAATCCGGTGGATCTATGGATCTATCTTCTTTCTAGATTGATGTTTGGTGGCTACCTCTCAGGGGGAGCAGGTAGTGTCATGTGGTGTCATTGTGAAGTTGATTGGGTGTACTCCTAAGGGGGAGTATGTTGGTATGTGGCGACTAATCATGCTATACTATACACTCTTCATGCATCCTCACTGGGGTCCGAGGGTTTGGGGGAAAAAGCCCCTGAAAAGTGAGGGTTCGAGGGCGGCAACCCCCGAAAAGCTAGGGTTCAGGGGCAACAACCCCCGAAAAGTAGGGGTTTGGGGGCAACAACCCCTAAGAAAATTGTCTTCTCCTATTTTTCACTTCATCACTGATAAGATAAAAAAAATGACTTTGTAAAACCCTAATTCTAGAAGCTTCTAAAAAAACTTGTTATAAGCGATTGGGATGCGAGTTGTAGTATGACATTATTCCCAAGATTGTAATATGTTTTTTACTGGATAATAAAATCATTGGATGGCTTCAGTTTTGTGGATGTAGCCCATATTGGGTGAACCATGTTAAATTCTCTGTGTTGTCTAGTTGCTGCTATAATTTTTTGTGTTTTATTTCTCTATTTTATTGATCAAATCTGCATTTAACTATTAGATATTTGTTGTCTAACCCTAACAAGTGGTATCAGAGCAAGGTTGTGTTCGGTTATCCTTTACAAGAAGGTCTCACGATTGAGTGGGAGTCTCACGGTTGAGTGGGAGTAATGGAAAATGAGGTTAAGTTGAAGGTTGAGAAGTTTAATGGACAAAACTATCAGTTATGGAAGATGCAGAAAGAGGAATACCTCTATCAAAAAGATTTATGGCAGCCATTGGAAGGGAAAACCAAGAAACTCTCAGCAATGTCTGATGAGGACTAGGATATTTTGGATAGAAAGGCACTTGGTAGTATTTGTTTATGCTTGGCACAATCGGTGGCGTTCAATATTACAACACCAAAGAAAACTCAAGAGTTGATGCAAACCCTGGAAAAGTTATATGAAAAGCCTTCAACTTCGAATAAGGTATTTCTTATGAAGCGTTTATTTAATATGAAAATGGTAGAAGGCGGGTTAGTTGTTGATCATTTAAATGAGTTTAATATGATTACCAGTCAATTAACTTTTGTAAATGTAAACTTTGATGAAGAAATTAGGGCTCTTTTGATTCTATGTTCTTTTCTTGAAAGTTGGAATAGCTTGGTAATGGTTGTTAGCAATTCTTTTTTTGGTTCAAATACATTGAAATTTGATGATGTTGTTGGTGTTATTTTGAGCGAGGAGATTCATAGGAAAAGCTCGGGTGGAATATCCACATCAGGCATGTTTTGAATGTAGAAAGCAAGGGAAAAACAAAGGAGAGAGGAAACGATTCTGGAAGTCATAGGAAGTCACAAGGAAATCAAAGGACAAAAGGTCCCAATCTAGAGACAAGATGGATTGTTGGTACTCTGGTAAGTCGGGTCATTTAAAGAAAGATTGTTGGTCTCAGAAAAATAAAGGAGACAAAAAGGAAGTAAAAAGGAAAATGTGGTAAGTAATAAATCTAATGAGGATGCTTTGATTCTTTCCTTTGATAATGTTGATGATTCTTGGGTGTTAGATTCAGGGGCTTCATTTTATGCTACCTCCCATAGAAGTTATTTTCTTGACTATGTCCAAGGAGATTTTAGGTTGGTTTATTTGGATGATAATGAACCTTGTCAGATTGTTGGAAATGGAAGAATCAATATTAAGTTGTAGAATGGGAATCATTGGCTACTACATGAGGTAAGGCACATTCCAAGGTTAGGCATAAATTTAATTTTTGAAGGGCAACTAGATGACGAAGGTTGTGTTGTTACATTTAGTGATAAAAATTGGAAGGTTACAAAAGGTGCCTTAGTGGTAGCAGAAGGTGTGAAAGTAGGCACCTTACATTTGTACAAGTCATATTGTTCCTTCTACTTTAATTGTTATAGAGAAAATTCAATGTTTAGGAACAGTTGCTACAGTTCAGCAGGTAGAAGATCAAACAATGGCTGTGGGTTCCAAAATAGCACTATGGCACAATAAACTTGGGCACATGAGTGAAAAAGGTATGAAATTACTTCATTCAAAGAAAGTTTTACCAAGTCTAAAATGTGTTAATATGGATTTCTATGAAAGTTGTGTGTATGGCAAACAAAAGAGAGTTAATTTTCTCAAGGATGGGAATCAAAAGAAAAATGATAAATTGTAGCTTGTGCATACATATGTATGGGGACTAGCTAAGGCATCTTCTCTTGGTAGATCTCAATATTATGTTACATTCATTGATGATGCAACTAGGAAGGTATAGATTTATTTTCTTAGGCAAAAATCTAATGTATTTGAAAGTTTTAAAAAATGGAGAATCTTGGTTGAGAATGAGACAAATAAAAGATTAAAATATCTCAGATCTAATAATGGTGGTGAGTGTTGCAACAAAGTGTTTGAAGATTATTGTTCCCCTAATGGTATTCGTAGGTGGAAAATGGTTCCAAGGACTCCACAAGAAAATGGAGTGGTTGAACACATGAATAGGACAGTAATGGAGTGTGCAAGGAGTATGAGGTTGCATGTTGGGACACCCTTAAACATGTGGGTAGAGGTTGTAAACACTGTTGTTTATTTAATTAATAGAGGTCCTTCTACTCCTTTGGGTTGTAGTATTCCATAGGAAGCATGGATAAGTAAGAAGGTGAGTTATTATTTTCTTCGAACCTTCGATTATGAAGCATTCACACATGTAGATTCTAAAAATAGAACCAAACTGGAAGCTAAATCAAAGAAATGTATATTTGTTGGATATGGCATTGATGAATTTGGTTATAGGCTTTGGGATTTTGAAAATAAAAAATTATGAAAAGCAAGGATGTCATATTTAATGAGAAAGTGGTGTACAAAGATCAATTGCAGTAGCATGAGAAAAAAGAAAATGATTATGCAATGCTAGATGATACTCCAAACAATGATGTTCCAGTGGTTCCTCGTGCTTTGCAACAATAGCAACAACAAATACCACAAACTCCAATGAATGTTAGATGATCTTCAAGGATAAGTAGACCTTCGAAAAAATATTCTCCCTCTTTGTATTTTATTTCATTAACTGATGTTGGTGAGCTCGAATGTTATGATGAAGCTATGCAGGTGGATACCAAGGTTCAGTGGGAGCATGGAATGGAAGAAGAAATGGAATCCTTGTTGAAAAATCAAACTTGGGAATTATACAAGTTGTTTGTAGGTAAAAAGGATTTACCAAACAAATGGGTTTATAGGTTGAAAGAGGAGGATGGAGGTAAGAAAAGATTTAAATTCAGGTTAGTTGTAAAGGGATTTGCACAGAAAAAGGGTATTGATTTTGATGAGATTTTTTCTTTGGTTGTTAAAATGACTTCTATATGCATTGTTTTAAGTATCGTAGCTACTAAAGATTTTCATTTGGAACAACTAGATGTTAAAACAACCTTTCTCTACGGTGATTTGAAAGAGGAAATATATATGGAACAACCACAAGGATTTGATGTCAAAGTTCAAGATAAATTGGTGTGTAGATTGAAGAAAAGTTTATATGGCTTGAAGCAAGCACCTTGTCAAAGGTATATTAAATTTGATAGCTTTATGGTTGAACATGGCTCTAGTCAGTGTAATTCAGACCATTGTGTTTATTTTAAGAGGTTGGATGATGATAGCTACATTATTTTATGTTTATATATTTATGATATGCTTGTAGCAGGGTCTAACATGGTTCACATTAAGGAGTTAAAACATCAGTTAGCAAATTATTTTGCTATGAAGGATTTGGGGGCACCAAAACAAATCCTTGGTATGAAGATTACAAGAGATAGGAAAAATAGAAATTCGCTTTTATCTCAAAATGATTATATTGATAAGGTTTTGTAGAGATTTCATATGGAGAATGCCAAAGCTATTTGCACACCTTTTCCTAGTCATGTTAAATTGACAAAGGATATGTGTCCAAAGACACAAGAGGAAGAAGAGAAAATGTCCAAAGTACCATATGCTTCAGTTGTAGGCATTTAATGTATGCCATGGTATGCACAAGACCAGATATTGCACATGTCGTAGGAGTTGTTAGCAGGTATATGAGTCATCCCAGAGTTGAGCATTGGAATGTGGTAAAATGGATTCTCAGGTACTTGAGAGGTACATCTAATAAATGTTTATGTTTTGGGGGCTCTAATATTGATTTAAAAGGCTATGTTGACTCATATTTGGCAAGGGATATAGATACCAGGCATAGTACCATAGGTTATGTGTTTACAATTGGTGGGACAATAGTGAGTTAGATTTCTTGGTTGCAAAAAGGTGGTTGCTTTATCCACCATAGAGGTAGAGTATGTTGCTACAACAAAGGCAACAAAGGAGATGATATGGCTGCAACTTTTCATGGAAGAGTTTGGAAAACAACAGGCTAAAAATCACTTGTTTACAAATAGCTAGAGTGTTATACATCTTGCAAATAATTTTTCCTTGCACTCTAAAACCAAACACATACAACTGAGATATCATTTCATTCGGTTAGTGTTGGAGGATGGACAGGTAAAGCTGGAAAAGATACATACAGATGCCAATCCAGTAGATATGTTTACAAAGGCAATGATAAGGGAGAAGTTGAGCTCCTCTTCAACTTCAGTTGGTCTTCATGGTTAAAAGTATAACAGAGCAGCAAGGTCTAAGGTGTTTATTTCTAGCGAAAGCTGTAATGCAACGGTGTCATCCAAGATCAGTCTCAAGTGGGAGATTGTTGGTATGTGGCAACTAATCATGCTATACTATACACTCTTCATGTATCCTCACCGAGGTCCAAGGGTTCAAGGATGGCAGTCCCTAAAAAGCGGGGGTTCGAGGGTGACAACCCCCGAGAAAAAAAATTTCTCCTATTTTTCACTTCGTCATCAACAAGATAAAAAAATGACTTTGTAAAACCCTAATTCTAGAAGATTATAAAAAATCTTGTTATAAGCAATCAGGATGCAAGTTGCAGTATGGCATTATTCACAAGATTTTAATATGATTTGCACTGGATAATAAAATCATTGGATGGTTGTGGTTTTATGGATGTATCCCATATTGGGTGAACCACGTTAAATTCTTTGTGTTGTCTAGTTGCTACTATAATTTTTTGTGTTTTATTTCTTTGTTTTATTGATCAAATTTGCATTTTAATTGTTAGATATCTTCCTTCTAACCCTAACAGAGTATTCATTACTGGTAAAGTTCTTGGTAACAAAGGGGAGAACAATGTAAAATATCTTTTTCCTTTTCCATTGATGTCAAAGGGGGAGAAAGTATCATGTGAAAAAGCTTAGTCATTCTAAATTCTGAAAAAGGGGGAGATTGATGGTTCAAAGCTATTGTGTTGTCTTTAATGATTTTTCACATCATGTGTTTTCATCAATGACAAAGGGGGAGATTGTTGCAAGTATGAAGGTGTTGTCATTGATGTTAACCGATTGTTTTTGTCATTGATGTCATGTAAGTTGGTTTTTGGTTGTACATGTTGAGAATATTGAGAAAATTGTAATAAAGAAGAGTTGCAAGTATTCAGTGTATGCTCTAGGATATGTTTCGTGATGTGCTGCTATGCTAGTGAGGATCCAAGGTGTTGTTCATGATTGTTGATAGTTGTTATATTTAGAATTTGGAATTTTGGATTATTGTACAGTGCGAGATATTTTCACCAGTATGTGTACTATGCTTTTTAGTATGTTTGGTTGTGGTTTGAGAGAAATGTAGTTGCTCTGGATTTCTTCGAATTTTGGTTTTAGGACTTGTAGCTCTAAGAATAAGCTGATAAGATTGTGCTCGAGTAAAGTTTGTTATCTGGAGAGATTGGATCATGTTAAGGATGTGTGTGCTTAATTTTTTTGTGTTTTACATTGGTGTTGGTCGACCTTGTGTTAAACACTAATTACAAAGTTCATGTAAGTGTGGCGAAGTGTGTTGGGACTTATTTAGGTCCTCATTAAGTATATTTTTGGGTCACCCTCATTCTAATTCCATCATAGAATTTTTTGGCACTGATCTAATTTGAATTTGTAAATACAAATGGTGTGTGGCCGACCTTGGATGAGTTTCAAGGTTGAAAATGGTATAAAAATAAGTTGAGATGTTAATGAAAGACAAGATAGATGAAAAATAGTATGTGTGATGCGAGTTTGAGCATATCAATGCGAAATTTAAGTGGCGAGTTCTTGGAGGAAGTGAGCTGAAGGTGTACTCTATCATTCAAGCATGTTTGCGAGTGTGTGAGGGAATTGTGGTGGAAATATTTGTTGCATTGAGATAGTTTTATCTCTGTGACAATCCTCTTCTATTCTCTTTGTAATTCAATGGTAGTGATCCCTCTAGGTAGTGAGCCCTCATTGGACAGTAAGTCTTTTTTTGGACAAGTAAGTCATGTCTTGGCAGTGAGCCCTTCAGTAGTGAGCCTTTGTATTCAGTTTTGGAATTCTTTATATTGTGAGTTAATCCTCACCATTTTTTTTCCTTCATTGGGTTTTCCATGTAAATTTGGTGTTATTGTGTGTATGGTTTTACTTCTTTCAATTTTTGCTTCTACACTTAATGATTAATCACATTAGCAAAGTGGGTGGTGGGCCTAGCTCAATTGGCTAAAGCATCCTATTGCAGGCAAGAGGTCACGAGGTCTAGTCTCCCCATCATCCCCCTAGTACTGGAGGGCATGTCACACCAACATCACCGATCACGTGAAAAATGTTTACCAAGCGCACTACAGTTTATAGGTGTCCGACCGATTCTTGCAGTCTAAAAATAAATAAATAATCACATTAGCAGAGTAAAGGATTTGTGAATGGTTATTGATCTAACTTCTGGTGAAAGTTTTAAAGGTTAAAATTGCTACAACTGATTCACCCCCACTCTCAATTGTCTTGTTCAACATCTCTGTCTTTATTGAGAAATTATAAATGGGAAAATGTTATCATTGAAATGAGATTATGTAATATGAAATCATTACTTGGGATTTTGTAATGTTTCTTTTGTAAATGCAATGGAAGTTTGAAATGGGATTGTTTCAAATGTGCATCATGTTATTGAAAGTAGAAAAGAAAATTTTTATATCTATAAATTACAAGTGTAAACTATTTGCACATGGGTTAAAACATAGGTAAATTCATTAGGTTAAATATTGGGCATGTTACATGTGGTATCATAGCCAAGTTCATCTTTGGAGACTATGTGCTCACTATGCTTTCATCCAACATCATATGAGTCTAATGTTTGGAATTCTTGTGCAAGGATGGTGCATCTCAAGATGATTGCACAATAGTCTGTAATCGAGAATGAGTGCTACCTTAAGGCCAAGAAGGAAAGGGAATCCATTGTTACCACCATAGAGGGGACCAATTACAACAATGCAATATGGTTAAGTGACATTAAAACCTTTAGTCATGCCCTATCCTATATCAGTCAAGAAAGAAAGAGGATGTGTGAGGCTGCTAAATTTTTACCTCTTGTCTCTCCTACAAAGTCAAATTATTTACCACTTTCCAAGGATATTCCCTTGGAATGGAATGTTAGTCATGTCATGATCTTTAGGGACCCTCGTGTTCTTCCAATGTTGAAAGTTATTGTAATTTTATCTAGTGGCGAATTGAAGGGATATGTCCCCCAAAATTATGTATTTGAGAGTAGGTCTGAAGGTTATGCACCCTTCAACAATGAATGGGAACAAAAATCTGAGGGATATGTCCCCCTTAGTTATGTATTGGAAAGTGAATATGAGGGATATGTCCCCCTTGGTTATGTATTGGAAAGTGAATATGAGGGATATTCTCCCCCAGACTATCTAAATAGTCACTCTATGTAAATGCAAGGATATTGAAATCCTTTGATTTTAATAAAAAAATTGATTTGGCAAAAATTGTGCAAAACTCTTCTCTCAACTTCTTGTGGATGAATGTTTGTTTTTAAAATATTTTTAGAATGCTAAGTAAACCTTCCTTGGATATAATTAAAATGGAAACCTTTAGGTGGAACAATACTTGTGAAAATGGTTAGAACAAGAACCAACCTTGGGGATAGCGAAGAGGTAGGCCAAGGTGCAGAAAACTCTAAGGCTAAATTGGATTGTATTTTGGCCATGGCGAATGAGACTAGAGAAAGATTCAGAAACCTCGAGAAAGAGGTAAGAGGAACAAAGAGGCAAGAACAAGAAGTTATTAATGGAGAGGAAGGAGAAAATTACTATGATCATACTTAGTCAAGTCAACATGAGGATGATGAATCCCAATCTAGGTTTGAAGGAAGCAAGAGGAAAAGACTTGCAATTGAGTTATCTCGAGATATGAAGAAGGTTACCCCCCTAAGTTTGAGGGAACCACAAGTGGGGATGTAGCTGAAGCATGGCTCATGGAAATGGAGAAGTATTTTGAGATAAGAAATTACTCTAAGATAACCAAGGCCATTTGGGGAGCCTTTCAACTAGCTGGGGAAGCATCCACATGGTGGATGAATAAAATGATGGAGCTTGGGTTAAGTTCCTTGAGTCTTACTTGGGATGAATTCGTGGAAATTTTCCAAAAGTGGTGGCTACCTTAACTTTACTTTGATCAGAAGTTGTGACCATGATCATAGTATAGGATAAATACACCAAATCCATACAGATTTGAGGCATAATTAATCCACTAAGCCATGATCCCAATGCGATGGTATTTGAAAGCATCAAAATTAAGAAACCATTAAACTAAAAATGAAATAAATATGAAAGCTTAAAAAAAAACTATTCTAAGACCTTGAATCTTATCCCATTGGGGGAGTGGTGTTGCATTGATGTGGAATGATGAGCCTTTCCCAATCCCTTGGATAATATGAGCTTGTTCCAATCGATTTTATTGAAGAAAATTGATGAAACTAGTGAGATATGTGTGAAATGTGATATAAAACTAGTTTAATGTGATGAGATGAGTGATAAATGCTAAGATTCTTGATGATAATGGATGCAAGCTACGATAAATGGAAACAAAGTTCAAAATGCGAGCCATGGATACAAAATATGATAAAATGGATGCAAACCAAGCTAAAATGGAAGCCATTAATGGATGCTTAAGCTACTATGATCAAGATTTAAACTAAAAATGCTAAATATGGATGCATGTGGATATGAGTTTCAATAGCATAAGTTTGCTCTGAAAAGGTGTATTCATTTCTCTTCAAATGATGAAATATTTATAGGAAAGCAAATGAAAAATCAAGGGCTCAGATTGATTTGATCCATCAATGGTCAATATGAAAAGGAGGGTGAAGGCATGGATAAAGGATTCTCATCAATGGATGAGAATCAAAGAGCACATGGATCAAGGATTCTCATCAATGGATGAGAATAAAAGATCACATGGATCAAGGAAAGATCAAAGGATAAGAATGATTCAAACAAACACACTTTGTAACAACTTTCAAAGTTTGTTACAAAGTTTGTTTGAAAGAAATCATTCCAATTTTGGAGCCAAATGGGAGAATATTCCTTTGGAATATTCCCTATGCAAGTGGATGGAGGGAAATTAACAATTTAGTTAATTAAAACTAAATTTGAATGTGCAAGATGGAGAATAATATGATATTCATTAAATTATTGATTTATTTAATGAAAAGGGAATGCAAAATGATATTTAATTAAATAGTTTAGGGTTATTTAATTAAATAAGAGGACTTAGAGTTTAAATTAAATAATTTGCATTATTTAATCAAACAAGATGAAATGTTAGCACTGAAGGGGGTGAATTAACCTAATTAGGTCAATTAGATTAATAGATGAACATGAGGCATTTGATTAATTAACTAGGTTAATTTAATCAATCAAGCAAAAAGAATATGGGTTTCAAGATGAAATGATGTTAATATATTAGATTCAAGTGTGTATATCATTTAGGACATTTTTAAGTGTCTACAGAAGCTTACTAATTTTTAGAACTTGAAGCAAGGAGATTCCTTGGTAAACGAGCATTAGGAGAAATGCGTTCATCTCCTAAGGTACCTACCCATGTACCAAAAGGATGAGTGGTTTCACATAAGTTCATTATGGGTCTTAATGCCCAAATCAGAGGGGAAGTACATGTGCACAATCCCGCTACTATGGAATTAGTGTATGAGAAAGTTGTTAAGCAAGAATAGAGGCTTAAAGCTATCTCTTCCTACCATGAAAAAAATCAAAAAGATTTTAATTGGTCACAAGCTAATCAAACTCTGAAGAATCCAAGTGATGGGCAGGATTTTCAAAGGAAATGGGACAAGGTATTATGTAATAATCAAAATGAACCAATAAGGGACCGAAGGGGGAATAACAACAACAATAATTTTGGTATGAATGAAGGCGGTTCTAGAAAGCCTACATGAAGAAGTGGGTCATTGAGAGGATGTTTTACATGTGGAGGAGATCACTATGCAAATCAATGTCCCAACAAACTACCAGGGACATAACCACATGGAAACCCTCTACCTCCTCAATGAGAAGCATTTCAATAGATGATTCATGCGACGCTAGACAATCAGCAGGTGGAGTACCAGATTACTCCTGTGGAAATTCTAGGTACTTTGTTTGGTACACCTATTTCAATTCTAGTTGATACCAGTGCTAAAAAAAAATTGTTTCCCCTAGTATAGCTAGTAAAATTTCTAGAAAATTTGGTTATATGAAAAAGTCTTGGATTGTTGAGTACACAAACCAAACAAGAGCTAAGGTGGAGTAATGTTTATTTGAAGAAATGATTGAACTTTCAAGTTTCTCTACAGAAGTAAATTTGTATGTAGTCCCCCTAGGTTCATACAATGTCATATTAGGAATGAATTGGCTATGGAAGCATAGAGCCAAGGTAGATTGTCATGCAAAAACTGTAGAGTGTCTATATGATCTTGGGAATTGGGTATTCTTGCAAGGAACGCCTAGAGAAGTTAAGTTGCGACAAATCTCCATTGTAAAAATGCATAGAGCAAAGAAGAAGGGTTGTAAACTTTTCACTATGAAAATGGAAAAACTTGAGTGAAATGAGTTCATCTCTCAGGATGACATAGTGAATTATAGACCCCTAAGACCTTCAAGAAGCTAAGGATGGCGAGATAGTGGAATTAGGAAAATCAGATATGGAGAAATATTGATGTGCAAGGTCGTTGATGTCACTTCTTGCATCATTTAATTTATCAATTATCGAACCGAGTGTGTCTTAGAACTCTATGCAATAAGGGTGTTTCCATGAATTGGGGAGTTTTGCACTATAAACAATGACTTTTGGTCACAGTTTAACTTCATCAGGAACTGTCAAGAGCTTTCAGGAGTCGATCTTAACAACAAGTTCTTAACTAATTCTAAAGGCTTAATCCTAATTTATCTCTTAACTAACGATTGTTCAGACTCCAATAACTTAGTTCAGACTTCACTTGACTTAATTGCAATTTATTAATGGAAGAATTAAATTAAAAACTAAATTTACTTTTAATCTAAAACTTAGAATTGAAATGTACTTGGAAAGGAAATCTATTTACGTTTGCAGAAAAGGATCTAATTACGTTTGCATAAAATAAACATTAATCTAGAAAGAAATAATACTAACTTCCATGAACAAATCCCAAACAAGCTTTAGTTTCATCTTTCCATAAGTCATCATTGTCTCTTCCCTTAAAACTACATGCATTTTAAAATAGCTGATGAGTCTAATTCTATGAACAGTAATTAAATCTACAACAAATACGTGAATATAAATCTATAGTAAAGTATAATGAATTATTCTAAGAACACAATGAATTTAATCTAAAAATATAAGCAATCTCATTTACTAACAATGATTAAACAAAGATCAATTTTCCTACTTTCCAATTGAGATGGACAATGCAAAAATCAACTGAATCAAAGAACATAACACAAGTCACCTCCTTCAGTTGAGTGGGCCATGCTCTTCCTCTGGTGGGACTTAAACACTGAGATTCAAATCAACTCCTTATTTTCATTCCAATTGGCCAAAATAGGCAAGTAGTACAAAAGTGTAGATAACAACATTACAGTGCTAAAGCGAAATATTAACTAAGTCCCAAACTAAAACTAAGGATGGATATTTATAAGAATATCCATTTATTTGAATATAAAAACTGGTGCAACTCGCCAAGATGCAAAGTGACAAAAACTAAACTTAAACAAAACCGAAAGTGCCATAAAAAAATCCGCCACATGATAATAGTTTAACGAGAAGTTCTCAAATTGACTGAAGAAGTCAATTTGAAAACATTCATCAGGAGCCAACTGAAGCGATCGGGAGCAAGACAGATTTCAATTTTTTTAAACAAGAAGTTTAAAACGTCCACCTCATAAGATCAACACTTAATCAACTGAACAAAATCCTCAAAGATAGGATGCAATCAAGACAACAAAATATCTCAACTTGCATAACCATTTCATCATTAATCATCATTCAAAAGCAAGACATTTAATGTAAAATATCATTTCTCATATATACTCCAATTAGTTAAATATAAGGCAAAATTAAGCAAACATTCAAGCATATAGTCTACCACCAGCATAGTTAATTAATATATAATAAAGTCTTCGAAAACATAAAAAAGGATTAATTAAAGAGTCATTTCATGCACTCATCAAATATCCTATCCTAAGGCACTTTGTGGACATATTTCTAGATGAATTACCTGGATTACCTCCCAAAAGAGTGTTTGATTTCTCCATCGACATTGTTCCAAGGTCAGACCCTATATCAAAGGTTCCATATAGGATAACCATGATGAAATTAATGGAGCTCAAAGCTTAATTGGATGAGTTGTTGTCCAAGGGGATGATTAGACCCAATGTTTCACCTTGGGGAGTGCTAGTGATCTTCATGAAGAAGAAGGATCGCATACTGTGCTTATGCATTGATTATCACTTGCTTAACAAGGCAACAATAAAGAATAAGTACCCATTACCATGTATGGTCAATGTCTTTGATTAGATGCGAGGAGAAACAATGTTTTCAAAGATTGATCTTCGATCAAGTTATCAACTAAGGATCAAGGATGAAGAAATATTCAAAAAAACTTTCAGGACTAGGTATGGTCATTACAAGTTCATAGTCTTACCTTTTGGACTTACGAATACACCTGCAACATTCATGAACTTGATGAACAATGTATTCAGGAATTACCTAGATAAGTTTGTGTTGGTCTTCTTGGATGATATTCTAATCTACTCCAAGAATGAAGAGGAACATCTCCAATATCTAGGGATTGTTCTCCAACAATTATGAGAGCATAAGCTATATGGAAAACTCTCTAAGTGTACCTTATTTCAAAAGAAAGCACAATATTTGGGCCATGTGATTTTAGCTTATGGGATTGCAATTGATCCAACAAAAATTAAAGCAGTACTTGAATGGCCAATGCCAAAAAATGTGCCAAAAGTTTGAAGCTTTATGAGTCTGGCTAGTTATTATCAAAAGTTTGTAGCAAAATTTTCTAGAATAGATTTTTTCATTACTTCATTATAGAGAAAAAGGAAGAAGTTTGAATGGTTGGAGAAATGTCAACTAATATTTGACCAACTCAAGAAGAAGTTGACTACAACTTTGATACTGAAAGTATCAGATCCAGATGGTGATTTTGTTGTCATCATTAATGCTTCAGATGAAGGATTGTGTGGAGTATTGATGCAATATTGGTGTCATAGCCTATGAGTCTAGGACGCTAAAACCTTATGAGTAAAATTATACTTCACATGATTTGGAATTGGAAATAGTTGTCCATGCATTATAATGTGGAGACACTATCTATTAGGAAAACCTTTTGAACTAAAGACTGATTGTCATAGCCTGGAGTATTTGTTTACTCAATCGAATCTGAATGCATGACAAAGGAGATGGTTGGCATTGATATCTGATTATGATTTTAATATCAAATATATCAAGGGCAAGGAAAATCAGGTTGCAAATTCCCTAAGTCATATGAGTCATATTTCCTCGATGATATCAATTCAAACTGATTTCAATGGTCAAGTGTTGTAAAATTCCAAGGGTGATGAGTACTATGAGCAAGTCAAGTAAGCGCTCTTGGACAATCCACAAGACCCAAGGTATGAAGGATTTCACTTTGAACCTGATGGTTTATTAAGGTTTAAGGGAGAATCTATGTGCCTGACTGTAAGGAATTTAGTGTGGAAAGTTCATACCGCACCATATTCTAGACATCCTAGAGTAACTAAGATGTTGGCTAATGTGAAGCCATTGTATTTTTGGAAAGAAATGAAAAGGGATGCTACAAGATTTGTAGAAAGTTGCTTAGAATGCTAGAGGGTGAAAGCAAAGCATCATCATCCTATAGGACTTTTATATCCTCATGAAGTTCTAGAAAGGAAATGTCAATCCATTAGCATGAACTTTGTACAAGGTCTTCCAATGTTAAGGAACAAGCACAATTCCATTCTGGTAGTGGTGGATAAGCTTACAAAAGGTAGCTCACTTCATTCCAAGGAATCTAATGGATGGAGCTCATATTATAGCTTGAAAGTTTATTCAAGAGGTATTTAGGTTACATGGAATTCCTTAGAAGATTATTTCTGATAGGAATGCTTATGTGACATCTAGGTTTTGGCAAACCTTGATTTCTTCACTTGGGACACAACTGAACATAAGTTCAGCATATCATTCAGAAACTGATGGACAAACTAAGAGGGTGAACCAAGTGTTAGAGGATCTACTAAGAATGTATTGCATGGATCAATAATACAAGTGGGAAGATTAACTACCTTTGGTGGAATTTGCATATAACAACTCTTATCATTTCACAATTAAGATGGCTCCATTTGAAGCATTGTATGGTAGGAAGTTCCAAAATCCTATAAAATGGGATAAGCTAGAGGATAGGATAAACCTTGGGCCATAAATGCTATCAAAACTGGAGGAGCGGGTTGGTATTATTAAGCAAAGGCTAGCGGAAGCTAATGATAGGCATAAGAGTTATGTAGATTCAAAGGGGGTACCTAGACAATTCTCAATAGGGGAGGAGGTTTTGTTAAGAGTTAAACCTCACAAGAGTTCTATTAAGTTTGGGAAGTCATCTAAACTAGCTCCACATTACGTAGGTCCTTTTGAGGTTCTCAAATAAGTGAACCCTATTGCTTATTGAATTGCTTTGCCACTGGCTCTTGTCAGGATGCAAAATTTCTTTCATGTGTCATACCTTAAGAAGTATATGCCAAGGTATGATCACATTATTAATTGGAATGCTTTACAGGTACATGAACCAGGAGTGGTAACAATTGAGCCTCTCAGAGTACTTGAAACAAGTAATTCATAACATATCGATTGTTCCACATAATAAATTTTCTATGTTTTAACCTCTAGTGAATAAACTATATATTCCTACTCATAGCAATAAAATTTTCCTTTGTAATTCAAAACAATATACACTTTGAAACAACATTTATTACAAACTTTCCAAAACAATGATTTATATAATCTCAAGATAACATTTCAATCATTACAACTTCCATAGAAATGGACATAAGAAAACATACATAGCTCCTTTGAGCTTCATTGGCAATAGATACGAATGGTCCAGGTAGTCCCTCTTAAATCTTGGCTGCCAATTGTTGAGAAGTATCACTCAAGCGCTTTTCCACCATCCATGGACTTATTGCGGTCCCCTACACATCTACCACATATGGTAATATGGCCCTCCCTTCGACGAAGAGATTGGTAGGGTAACCACATAATAATGACGTTCCTGAGCTTAGTGTTGTGTCCTACATAACTAGAACTGACATACGGTGGCTATAATCTACATGTATGAATAACCCTGTCTTGTATGTTAAATTGGATCACGGTGAACTGATAGTGTAATTAGTGACACACTACTTTGGCCAAAGAATTATTTATAAAAGAGTCATCTATTTCACACACTTTCCCAAGATCGATTTGGATTTGACCATTCATATACTATGCATAGGTTATCCCCTTCATTGGATTATCCTAACCCCAAGAATAACCTATATTCTTTTCGAGTTTACTAAGACATCTCAACTACAATATTTCAACTAATTCAAAGTAACTCTATCTTTATCAATTAACCATACGTATAAACATAGTGTCACATCATTAAATGACTCTATTTCAAAAGTACAATCTCAACAATTAAAGTCTCCATTCAAGAGTGTAATCTCAACAATAAATGACTCCCATCAAAAGTATAGACCCATCAATAAATGACTTCATTCAAAAGTATAATCTTCAACAATAAATGATCTCATCCAAAGTATGAGCTTCAACAT
This sequence comes from Sequoia sempervirens, assembly GCA_007258455.2. NCBI lineage: Eukaryota > Viridiplantae > Streptophyta > Pinopsida > Cupressales > Cupressaceae > Sequoia > Sequoia sempervirens. The sequence goes on along the minus strand of VDFB02349555.1, from coordinate 16,139 downwards.
TAAAAGACTCCAATCAAAGGTAAAATCAATAATCATCGATCAATTTGATCATGTAGGTTAATCTCATTAGGTATGTAGTTTAAACAAAGATCAAATAAACAACCCAACCAAGTAGGTTAACCTCTACCTATGGTTTCAATCAATAATCAAGTAAAACAACGATCAAGTGATCACTCAAGTATGAATTAACAATATGGTTTGTATGACGTCACATCCTATCAATGATGACATGTCTTTCATACCTTAATTATTGTTGTATTGCTAACCTCATTATTCCCAAGGTTTACCTAGTATTATAAGCTAACCTCTAGACATCGATGTAATCCACATTTCACATTTCATTCCACATACATATAGTCTAGACTAAATATGTACAATCTAAATAGAAACATCATCATATGTTTTCCCATATAGGGTCTATAAAAGTATCAACCCACTATGACAGGTTTTCTCAAGTAAGTAACAAACAAGATCATGCAAGCATAAACAAACATCATAACATACTCAAAACCATTCTTTCCAATATAGTAATCAAATCTATTTAACCTTTCCAACATAAAGTCAAAGGTATAGATACTAGCATGCCGATAAAAAGCTCTAATTGATTGTTCCTCTCTCCTAGCTTAATGGCTCTAGCTTGCTTGCAACTTTCTCCAAGAACGACCTCCAAAACCTCCTCTAGCCTCTCACACTAGTTCTCTTTGTAAAACCAATGTGAAACAAAATTACAACTCTCAACCTAACAACTCATAACTCACTTTGCACTAAATTGCAGTAGAACAACACTAAGAAATCAGATTAACAAGTGATGTATTTGGAAGAATGAGCACCTCTATTTATACTAATTTGTGAGCAACTGTAGGCTAAAAACAAGCTATCAAAGATGACACTTCTCAATCCAAAAGGTTCAACTCAACAAGAAAAGAAAAGGTGGCAGCTAAAAATATTGCACAATAAACACATGCATACCAGAATGAAGAATGAGTCACCCATTCAAATGGACAGCAAGAATAACAATAAAAAATGCAAGGTTAATGTCTTCTATAGGTCAACTTAATTTGGCCAGCTTCTCATTTGATCAATTTTCATATTTCAATTTACTTCATAAGTTGGAATTATATTTAGTTTAGACTTCTATTTGGCTCATACTTTTCATATAGTTGCCACTAAAACATGATGCCCTATTCCTTTGGTTGTTGTTAGCTAATGACTAGGTCAAAGTTCTTTTATGCATTGATATTCATTTTTCCTCCATATTATTTGAATAAGTCTACATATTTCATTCATATGTTGGTTTGCTTTATTCCCTAATGTGTCATACTTATGCACAACAAATAATGGCAATGTGGTTGCTTAACTCTCATTCACTTGTTCCACTTATATACTCCAAACCATGTGTTGGTTCAAAGTGCTTTACCCTTAGTTTGCTCTCTCTCTTAAGCACATTTATTCGCTAGTCTTTTGGTCTAGCTTTACCATATTTAAATGGATGCACTTCTACTTATGCGCAGATTTAATACAAGGTACTTTAAATATATCTCAAACATTTGACATCATAATGCACTAACCTCTACTCTATTACTTTTAGCGCTAAGGTTATAATGTAATCACTAAGCACATTTGCATATTAAATGCGTTGTCTTTTTCTATTTATTTTGTTGGCTTACATATAAGCCATTCTCCATATATGCGCTATCCAAACATAGTCATTCTATATATATATTAACAAGAAGTTATATACTAGCACTTGCACCCAATGGGGGTTCAAGGGATACGCCGATAGGATAAAAAAGAAGAAGCTTCAATGAATTGTTTTAATACACAGGGGGTGGTAGTAAAATATATCTGTATAGAGATATGCACTGTATAGTACAAGTTGGTAAAATCTTTTGTTGGGTTTATTCTCTATAAACAAGGAAATCCCTTTGAACAATTTGTAGCAAGTTTGCACAAGTCAAATTTACATAAGAGCATCTATTTGTCTTTTTAAAAGACATGCAATGTCTAAGTAGTGAAAGACAATGTTGATTAGATTTCCTTGAACAAGCACTGACATGGAAGATTCTCCAGTAGCGATCGACCACCTGCAGAAGCCAAAATATGTAATTGATTAGTTTTAGTACTGATACTCTATTAAAAAAGGTTATGATAAAAAATGTATAAGTTTGAGAGAGTGTGTAATTAATTGTACATACCTAAGCATGTTGTTGTGAGAGCAATTGCAAGCGAGCTTCTTCTTTCTTCCTGATAATGTTGTATGGATTTTTTTTCATTCTGGAGTAGCGTTCAAAAGAGAATGTGGGGTCTATGCGAAGGCCACTTATGGATTTGACTCTGGAAATTGCTGTAAACGTAAGTCCTTGTCTTTCAGTTGTACCAATATTGATTGTGGCTTTATTTAGTGTAAGGCCTTGCGATTTGTGTATAGTGATAGCCCATGCCATGGCTAGTGGTATCTGTCTACGGTTGCCACGTGTTACTGGATGTATTGGTATAGTTTTTGGGTCCGTTGCATCCCATGGTGGACCACTGTAGTTATCAAATGTGACCGTAACATATGCAGGCAATGCAGGTGGTTTTGATCCAGCAAGATATACAATATCTTTTACTTGGCCAAGCGATCCATTTACTAGTCCAGCTTGGGTCCATAGGTTTGTTGTAAGCATGACACGTTGACACTTGCTTAGTAATACCTCTTGGGGAAGTTGCTCATCACTATGATCGACACCTAGTTTAGACTGTATATTTTCCGCGCAACTTAGTGCAACAGGCACATTAAGTAGTTTCAACATTTTTTTGTTGTGTAATGTTACTAGCTCATTTGTAGCAAATAAGTGTATTGATTGGTCAAAATCTTCTTGTTCAGTCTTTGTTAGTTGCTTGTTGGTGTGAGTCATTAATAACTCCCAATCATGTTTTGTCAGTTCTGCGTCACGAATGTTTTGTAATGTTTGACGGAATTGTATTTGAATTGGGTCATCACCTTCTTGTCTAAACATTGTTTGTAATGTAACAACTGTATTAAATTTGTGCCATAGGTTTCTTGCAGTTGTGTGTGATGCATAGATAGGTTTATCCATAACAGGTGGGAGTTGTGCAAGGTCTCCTACAAGAATTATAGACACGCCACCAAAGCAAGTATATTGTTGATGAGGGAATGCTTCACGTAACCTACTATCAATTTTCAATAGAAGTTTTGGCCCAATGAAGCTGATCTCATCAATGAGAATGTACTGTATATTTTTCATGTCTTCTTGGAATGTTGTCAATGCTTGTCCTTGCAATGGTTTCATTTCTCTAATTGGAATCTTGAGGGCTGCATGTATAGTTGAGGCATGTATGTTAAATGCTGCAATTCCTGTTGGAGCAAGAACAAGGAGGGGGTTTACTCTTGTTGGTATGCAAGTTTGCAGTGCATTTCTTATGCAATGAATTAGATAGGATTTTCCAGTGCCAGCAGTTCCTTGTATAACCATATGTAACGGATGGTTAGAGCTTTTCTCCATTGAGTGGTTTGTTATTATAGTCAGTGCTTGTTGTTGTTGGGGTGATAATGTATAGTTGTGGTGGTTCATATTTGAAGGGGAATGCAAATTTTGTTGAGACATCTTGTTTGTGTGCAAAAATTGAACAGCAACGTCATGTAGATTTGTAGGGACATTATGATTTTCCCAATTGTGATCGTTATCAAAATCACGTCGACCCAGCATATCAAGTTCATTCAAGTTTAGATTATTAGAGAGGCCCAATTGAGATAATAACTCCCATTCGTTCATTTCTACAGTTTCTTGTTGATCCATATTATCATCAGAACAATTTTCGTCTTCAAGAACATCCTCAGTCTGTTCAGTGCGATTAACATGCCATGGATTGTATTTTTGTGTATTCATTTTCTTCCAATGGTTGATGATTTCTTCTTTGGTAAGGCCTATATCTTCATTTATTTTTCGGAAAGGCTTATACAAAAGCAACTCACTCCAACAAAAGGTTTCAAAGTTTTCTGAGTCTTCTTTTGGAATGGTATGGAAACACGGAAACACTTGCACAATTGCTTGTTCTTTTCTATTCAACCATTTGCATCCTTTTCGAGAAGCAACATATGTGAAGGATCTGGCTGATTCAATCAGTGATACATTTTCTAGGTGACATGGTCGATTCATGTAGGATTGTATATAGTTAGACAGTATCTCACCACCATCATTTGTTTTCTTTAGGCGGTGGAACACTTTTCGACCTACATTCAATGACACAAACTTGCGATTGCAAATGACAAGGGGTAATTTTTGTAGCATATGGCATGTTTCTTGGGCTCCTATATCTCGTTCAGCAACAATCTCGGCCATGAACTTTTGATATGCTTTCAATGCTTGATCTTCTAATCTTTCATTTGAAGATATTCTTTCCAACATTGCAACACAACTTTCTGATTTTCTTTCGGCTTTAGATGCATACTTGGCAATGTATTTGAGTACAAGAAGGCGTGAGATGACGGGTTGGCAATCTATATTAGCTCTCCATATAGAGAGCATCTTTGCGTTATGAATGTTTAACCTATCATCATTTCTCGCTGGTTCGTAAGATTTGTTTCCAGTTTCATCACATGATAAAGTGGATTCTTTGCATTCTTTCCATGGAGCTTTGTATCTGCATTCTACATGATGCCCTTTTTTGCGCAAGCATGTGCGCTCTGTGCATTTAGTGTGCCTTTGTACATGGTTAACTAACTCTTCATAATCGATGGATGGATCGGTAGAGAATATTTCAGATGTGTTTAGCAGGCATGGATCATCCATTGGGGTTCTATGTATGATATTACTCATTTCAGATTTAGAGCGGGGATTCCAAGCAGTGACATAGTTATCAAAGAATTCTTTTGCTTTGCCCACTTGCAAACTGTTTCCCCAGTCAAGGTATCCATGTTTGGTGCATTTTCTAGCCAAAGGAACCCATGCACATGTGCAGAGCCTCGATGCTGCCATTCATACCTATACCAATAATTTGTTGCATGCAAGAGTTTCTCAATGACCTCTTCACGAAAGATTGTGAAGCGATGATGTAGATAAAGGGATGTGGTGTGGGGGTTTCTAATCACATTGTCTGTACGATACTTGTTGGAGGCAATTGTGGAAGTACTGTCGGTTGGGAAAAGCTTATGCAATGTAGGCCACTTAGTGTCCGCTGCACTCAGTGTGAAGAACAAAGTCGGGGAACCTATTTGGTTGATCATGTTTGTTAGATCACCACGACACTTGTTCCAATAAGCTCGTGTCCCACGTAAGGCGGAGCCAAAATGCATTAGTTCTTCAGCCAATTGTTTATCCGGTAGATCTTGTAGGTGGGCACGAAGATGTTCAATAGTTGTAGGAATATTGTCTTCAACTTTTCTTTTGATGAAAATTGATGCAGTTGCCTGGCTATGATGCCTCATCATAAGATTTAGAAGGAAGTATCTAAAGCGTGGATGTTGGCCAAATCTATTATCATGATATCGCATAAGATGCAAGGCATACTCATGCAGTTGCACTTCCCTAGCTCGAGGTTGCATAGGTAGTGCATTTCCATTTGGAAAAAGTGTGGGAAATGCCATGTCGAAAAGCCCCTCGGTAGTGTACTCATTTATGGGAGTTGAACTTATCTCGGGCCAATTAATGATGGTATCGTTCTCTTTTTCTATTTGTAAAGATTCCTTAATGATTTGTAACTCACGACATTTTTTTGGTAGGCTTACCATAAATGATGTTGAATATTCCGTTCCACTTTCTAGATCATCTTCACTATTAGTAGCTTCATTGTCTTTTGTTATGGATTCTTCATTGTCGCTTTGAATTGTAGGAAGCATTTCTGAAATGTCTGTAGTACCATCAGGGAGTAGGGACAATGCCTCAGCATTGATCTCAACATCCTGGTAGTATGGGTCATATTGTATTTTGTAGGCCAATGCATTGTGAACACGACTTCTACTAACATAGCAATCGTAATGCCTCCCATGTGTATGAGTTCTGCGAACAATTAATAAGTCCAAGTCTTTGATTTTATGTGGCAAAGACTTAGTTATTGTTGTGATATCTTGTGGGAAGCTAATTGTGTGGCCACTATATTTGTATTGTCCACCATGAGCATGGGTAACTTGCAATATTGGATTGACACGTGCAATTAGCATCTCTTCAACCTGAGTGAGAATGCGTAAAACATGTGGTTGTTCACCTGGGTCCATATTATTACTCGAAGAGAATCGATGTATGCCTTTCTCTGAGCTACATCTTCTACATGTATGATTGTTATTTGATGAACAAAGATGCATACCAAGATACCGTTCCCTACATATAAAACATGTGTGTAGGTTTGACAATGCATCTATTCTTTGGCAAAAATTTTTAGATGCATCCATAAAGTTGGCAGACCAACTCATTCCCGTTGATTCAATGGGAATATTTGTAGTTGTAGAAGCTTGTGTGTGGTTAGGTAATGGTTGATCTAGTGTTTCTAGTAAGCGTTGGGTTCGCTGCATGCTACGACGAACACTTATTTCTTCTCTATGATGAGCATAATACAAGCGACTTCTCTTACGAGATTCTAGGGCTTTGTTTTTACTCTTGGCTGTTTGGATTTCTAATTCTTCCATAGTGTAGTCTATCATCTGGAATATAAACGAAAGATAAAATAAATATAAATGAAGAAAATGTGTATATTGCAATAGCACTAAAATTTGAAAATTACAAAAGCCATTTTGCCTAACATATATGTTAGATCAATATGATAAAAAATGAAAACATATGTATGTATTAAAGAAATATGTTGAAGTGTGAATGTTGCAATTGTAAAAAGTACATGTGCATTATACTTTTTATTTATAGTAAACATATAGAACAAGTTTTGAAGGGATCTTGAAACCCTGTACAAGGAAAATTCTCAATCGTATAGTGATTGGGGCATAAAAGAACACAAGAAAGCAGGGGAAAACAGACAAGAGTGGACAATTGCAATCTTGTGCTAGTTTACTTTTCATAAACATTGTGCATGTCGACAATTTCATTTAACAAAAGATTGCTTTCATTTGCGAAATCAATTGTGCCAACTTCTAAGACTGTTGATTTCAATCGTGATTCATTATTGTAGGTTTCATTTCTACTTGTTAGAGTGAAGAGAAATTGTTTGCATAGTACATTGTGAATGACCTCTTCACTATTTTCCATAGCATCTTGTTTGAACTGCAGCATGTATAGTTCCTTCGCAGACATTCCAATGAGTTTAGTTGCTTCTTCTTCAAAAGCAATTGCCCATAGAGTGCTTGTGTGATCTTGAAGTTTAATTTGAAGAACATATCGATAATCACAATCTTCAAAGGTAGCTTCACACTTTGAACAATACCATTTTCCATCATCACTTTGTAGGGCTCTTTTCTTACACTGTTTCCCATCGGTCTTAATGGGGCAAGCTGGATAACAGAATGAATTTGATTTGATAAATACTATTGTTGCTTTTACAATGCACTGGAGGGGTTTTGTTGTATCCAATGACTCTTCTATGATGTTCAAAATGGTCTTTCGTGCAAGATGTAGGGGGGCATCTAGAAGGTTTGTTGTGGATGTGAGAACACCATTCCCATCTTGCGCAAACCAAGCCTGTAGTTGTGATGTTTCTTCAATTTCAGGGTTAATAAACAACTGGGTGGTAACTAAAGTGCTCACAACCTTACCATTATATTCTGTAATACGACCATTTTTAATGGCAAGCACGGGTGACTTTTGTGCATGGTACAGTTCTTGGAGCTGTGCACCTTCCTTTTGAGTCGCGCGTCCCCACAAAGTCACATTTATAGTAAAGGTAGACATGTCTAGCAACTTGAGGCTCCTCCTAAGAACCTCTGTGCCATCTCTTCTTCTTATTGTAGAGGTAGGGTCCACACATATAACAACTCCTACTACATCAATTAAAGAATTGTTATTTGCATTCAAGATCTCATTAATGGGTGTGAAACAAAACTGATGCGTTGGAATTAAGTTGTCATCATCAGTAAGAGTGACCCTTGAATCATCCATCAAAGTGATTTCCATTTGACTATTCAACTTATTGTAAAACTTATTAGCAGCTTTGATGGTCCCGCCAGAGATTGTATATACAGACCCAATGTGAACATTTCTGTAATGGAGGTCTGCAAGTTCATTAAAGCAAGTGACACGCACTTCAGTGTTCTCACTATCTACAATATCAAAGCTAAAAACTTGCCCAGTCCCTTTCTTTGTGTCGAATTGGTGGATCTCTTTTTTCATAGTTACACGACCTTTTATTGTCCACCTTGTCTGGAATGGATTCAAACTTTTAATAGGAGTGATAGTTGAGGTATCACTTTTCTTGCGCAGCGATGCATGTATCCCAAACATCATTTTTTTTGGGGTTGGTTGCATGGATGTGCCACTCTCACCAATATTTGTGCATGAATTAGATGAAATCCCTACTGTTTCATGTATAGGTTGCTTTGGTTCTTTAAAGAGGAAGGTGGGATCCCCAATGACATCATGTTGTGTGCATGCAATCTCCAATTTAGAGATTACAATAAACCTATATGCAAATAAAGCAAAATGCACTTTTAGTAATGCATAGTAACAAATAGAGATGGACATGTTCAATTTGAGAACAATATTGGAGTGGTTGGCTCACCTTGAGTTACAAATAGTAGGGCATGTATATCCTGTGAGTTGTATGATAGAACCCTTTTGAATTAGCTCTGAAGTAAGAAAATGGTTATACTTTCCTGGCAAGATTGCTTTTTGAAGATGCAATCCATCAGACAAATCTAATTTGTATCTAATGGTTGATTCGTCGCCATGGCCAAATGTCGAAATATTGAAGACTTGGAGATGTGGATAGATGTCTTTGGTGCTAGTGTTTATCAATATGATTGCATTTTGTGTCAAAGAGATAGACATAGCTAAAAGAAGGTGAAGTAGCCCTATAAAACCCAATGAGTTGATAAGTATGGTATGGTTTATAAGTAAAAATATACGAATTGAAAGTTGGATTCTTTTTATAAGAGCGCGAAGCAAAACAGAGCATGCAATTTTCCTTATATATTAAATGGGGTAAGTATTAAAAATAGGATATGTGCACCATAAGGGTTCCTTGGTTTTATTATCCTTGCCAGAAAGAATGCTTAAATACACGTAGAAGCATCAAATACAGTTTATAGAGTGAAGGTGATTGAAGATAATTGAGAGAAGGAAAACAAACCTATAGGTAATGACTGTATTGTAGTTTGTACAAGGATTTATTTGGCTGAAACAAATTTGATCATGTGGATTAAAAGGAAGCACAAAAAAGTTAGTGAGCACAAATCATTGACAAAACAAACAAATCATGGTTTAGTTAATTATTGTTTTGATGCAGGGTAGACAGTCGAAATATTTTTTTTTAAGGAAAGACGAGTTTCAATGCTAAGCAATTGACATTCTACTAGTTAAAAAGTCTACAATTTGAAATGAATAATGGGTTTATCTAAATTTGATTGTAATGGAAATGCTAAGTAATTGACATTATGTTAGTTAAAAAGTCCAAAATTTGAAATGAATAATGGGTTTATCTAAATTTGATTGTAATGGAAATAAGGGTTAGCAAATTTGATAAGCCATTCGAAACTTATATGTGTAAGGGTGTCAAATATTGATACACAAATTAGATGTATACATTTTAATAGAGAACTCCAACATGTTTTATTTGTGTGTATGTATTAAGAGAGGAAAAAAGACGCATACCTACAATAAAAGAAAGTAGTTGTTTGTTTTGTTTCTACTTGTATTAGAAATAATGAGAATGTGCAAATGAGTTTTTTTTGGAGAACTAGTTGTAGAAATGAGACATTATTGGCACTCGATGACATTAAGTGTAAAAACGAAGAATGGAAGGAAAGTATCAATAATTTCCACCTAAAAAGCTACAAGTGCAAATCAAACGTATGCATAGTTAATAGAGGACATAATTCTATTAGAATATCACATACAATTTACATAGATATAGATTAGATACAAAATACATAGTAGCGAAGGACTTTTGCAATGCAGCTCCAGTGCAAGGCAAACAACCGTGTTTGTAACACAAGGAAAAGAGCATTTATCATAGGAACTTCCACCAAAAACTACAAAATATACATAGTTGGTAATAATCGTATACATAGTACATAAGTAGATGACATGCACATATGTGAAACAAAATTATTTCCAAACATTGTTCACATAGTTTAGAAATGCAAGCTGGATGTACAGAGCGTCGCCCTGTCTGTAGTGAGCATCAATGCACATTTCACGCAAGAAAGTGTAGAATGAAGCCAATGTGTCACAAGTTCTATGGAAGTCTTCGAGTGTTGTTTCCATTGAAAGTATTTCATCCTCTTGCACATTATGTATATATGGAACAAGTTGTTGCATTTTTTGCATGATATCAAAGCATTTGATGGTGATACCACATGCAAACCTTTGAATGACCCTTGGAGGAGGTCCACCCCAATTGGTAGAGGGAGGTGAGCCAAGTGGAGTGTAGGATGAGCTGTCACTACTGGATATCTCAATGATCTCATCAGGTTGACGAGGGTTTGCCATTCCTGAATTAAATAAATTTGAGATTGTACCTAATGGTTGATTCGTCGCCATGGCCAAATGTTGAAATATTGAAGACTTGGAGATGTGGATATATGTCTTTGGTGCCAGTGTTTATCAATGTGATTGCATTTTGTGTCAAAGAGATAGACATAGCTAAAGGGAGGTGAAGTAGCCCTATAAAGCCCAATGAGTTGATAAGTATGGTATGGTTTGTAAGTAAAAATATACAAATTGAAAGTTGGATTCCTTTGTAAAAGCACGAGTAAAACAAAGCATGCAATTTTCCTTATATATAAAATGGATAAACTATTAAAAAAAGGAGATGTGTGCACCATAAAGGTTTCTTGGTTTTATTATGCTTGCCAAAAAGAATGCTTAAATACATGCAAAAGTGTCACATACAATTTATAGAGTGAAGGTGATTGAGGATAATCGAGAGAAGGTAAACAAACCTGTAGGTAATGACTGTATTGTAGTTTGTACACAGATTTATTTGGTTGAAACAAATTTGATCCTGTGGATGAAAAGAAGCACAAAAAAGTTATTGAGCACACATCATCAACAAAACAAACAAATGAACCATTGAAAACTTATACATGTAAGGTTGTCAAATATTGATTAACAAATTAGATGTATACATTTTAATAGAGAACTCCAACATGTTTTATTTGTGCATATGTATTAAGAGAGGAAAAAAAAAACACATGCATATCTACAATAAAAGAAAGTAGTTGTTTGTTTTGTTCCAACTTGTATTAGAAATAATGAGAATGTGTAAATAGAGGACTAAGATTTTTTTTGGAGAACTAGTTGTAGAAATGAAACATTGTTGGCACTCAACGTCATTAAGTATAAAAATGAAGAATGGAAGGAAAGTAACAATAATTTACAACTAAAAAAGTTACAAGTGCAAATCAAATGCAATGATAGTTAATAAAGGCCATAATTCTATTAGAAAATCACATACAATTTACATAGATATGGATTAGATACAAAATACATAGTAGAGAAGGACTTTTGCAATGCAGCTCTAGTGCAAGGCAAACAGGCGTGTTTGTACAAGGAAATAGATATGGATTAGATACAAAATACATCGTAGCGAAGGACTTTTGCAATGCAACTCTAGTGCAAGGCAAACGGTCATGTTTGTACAAGGAAAAGATCATTTATCATAGGAACTTCCACCAAAAAAGTACAAGATATACATAGTTGGTAGTAGTCATATACACAAAACAAAACTTGATGACATATGACATATGTGAAACAAAATTATTTCCAAACATTGTACAAGTAGTTCAAAAATGCAAGCTGGATGTATGGAGCGCCGCCCTGTCTGTAGTGAGCATCAGTGGACATTTCACGTAGAAAAGTGCAAAACGAAGCCAATGTCTCACAAGTCTTATGGAAGTCTTCAAGTGTTCTTTCCATTGAATATATCTCATCAGCTTGCACATTATGTATATATGGAACAAGTTGTTCCATTTTCTGTACAATATCAAAGCAATTGGTGGTGATTTCACATGCAAATTTGTGAATGGCCGTTGGAGGAGGCCCACCCGAATTCGTAGAGGGAGGTAAGCCAAGTGGAGTGTATGATGAGTTGTCACTACTGGATACGTCAATGATGTCATCAGGTTGTCCAAGGTTTGCCATTCCTAAATAAAAAAAAATTGAGATTGTACCTAGTGTTAACTAATAGCAATACGTACAAAAAAACATTCCAAAGAAACATATAATAAAACGTATCTTACATTTAATTAATTCCATATTAACACCTATAAGATATGGGAAAAATGTATAAGAAACTAAGAATTTCTTTATGAAGATTTATTGGAATATTTGAAAGTATTAGAGACTACCTAAATTTTAAACATATACTCCATACTATTATAATTAACTATAATTTTAAAACAAAAATTATATATCTATCTAATCCAAAAAAAATCTTTGAAAATTTTGTTATAATTTAAATATATATACATATACAGTGGGTCTCTTAAAGATGTAACAATAAAAATAATAACTAAAATCCTTTAAATATGACATCTTAAGAATTACGAATGAACTAAAATCCTCTAAAAGATGACATCCTAAAAATAATGAACTATCTAAAAACTCTGAAAAGATTACATCACAGTGACATCATCCAAAATAAAAAATATAATCATTTATTTGATTGTATTGAATTTTCTAAAATCTTATGTAGCAACTCACTAAAATTAGTTTAACTTCATCCCAATCATCTTTATAAAAAACAAATTTTTTTATTTTTTATTTTTTTTAGATATATCCAACTCTAAAGAGAATATAAATATATTTTATACATATGAACACTAAAATTAGTTTAACTTCATAAATTTGACTTCATCTCAATCATCTTTATAAAAAACAGAGATTTTTTTTTTTTTTTTAAGATATATCCAACTCTAAAGACAATATAAATATAAATGGAACTTGCTGAGATGTATTCTAAAATTAATTTAAAAGGTTTAGGGAAAAAAGTTTGCATGTATATGTTAAAAATACCCATATTGTACATTTACACGGTCAGAACTAAAAATACCTGATCAAAACCAGAATTTGGAACTGCTGCATAAACTGAAATGAAAGATCTAAGAAAAATGTTTCAATAATTCTAAAATATGAAAGCCAAATTTCTAACTTTTCACTATGGTGGCAGATAAATGATTCTTTTTCCTTCTATTCCACAGCATTACGTAAAAGTCTTGAATCTGGAAATACCCTGCAGCCTTCATTTGCCAAGCCAATTTCTCCAATTTTGCATAGCTCTCCCATGGTTGTGGTGTGATCTGTCTCTTACACCAAAAGCGTGTACCATTTTATGGCCTTCAATCCAACTAAATCCAGGTATCTTTTTAATTCCTCTATCTTTCATCAATCTCCTTACCATTTGAACCTCACCACACCTGCCCGCTTCTACATAGATGTTTTAGAGAAGAACATAAGCTGCAACATTTTTAGGATCCAACTAAAAAAGAAGTGTTGCTGGAATACTCAGCCTATATTCATATATGATCCACAGGCACCAAAGGTTTAACTGGCATAACCATTTTTTTATCTACAACTTTTAAGGCATAAGTTTTAAAAAATACCTACCCAGCCCTTGCTTTTGGCTTGATACAAATGACCCACCCAGCCCTTGCTTATGAGCTTAGTTTTTATCTAATCTTCTATATAAACATAAATAAATGAACAAAGAAAACAGAGCAGCAATAATAAACAGGATAATAGTTTGAGAAGCACAATTGCAAGCCTTGTGAAAATACTATTAAATATAAAACAACTATAGACCTTGAAAGAATTCGAACATATGTTACAATGTTACAAAAATCACAAGATAAAAAGAAGAAAATGGAGTTGTTTCGGTGGAAAAATCATTTGACAAAAAATCAATTAGCAAATTTAAATGATCTTTACGCTTTATAAACAATGTGTGATAACAGTCCCATGAAATAAACTTCAGGCCTTGTAAAATAATCAGAAATGTGAGAAAGAAATAAAAGAACAATAACAGGGCACAATATAGAAAAACAAGGGGTTCTTCAGCTCAATACTCATTCGGAAAAATGCAATTAGCAAATTTAAAAGCTCCTTAAAACAAGATTGAAGTAAGCAAGAAGAGCAAATTTCCAAAACGCTGGTTCACTAAAGTTGAGAATGTCACTAAACCTATAAATCTATGGTGTATCATAAATCGTCATTTAACTAATCTATCCAAAACAACGTTTGTAAAACTCTGTAAATCTGCATTGGTGTTTGAATCATGCATATGATTTACAGATTAACTTAATCCAGAAAGTAACAAAAAAAATTTCAAATTCATGCTGTCCACCCATGAAGCAAAATATGGAGTCCAAAATATTAAAAGTTAATACAAACCCTTGATGCCTCAACCACCTGGGAAACCTCTAATGACTGCTGCAAATTGTAGTTCTTTCTGTCACAAACCATGATCGTGTACAAACAACAACGAAATTTTTAAGGATTTCAAACAATTTTTTTTTGTTTTTCAAAGTTCACCTGATTTCAATTTTTTGGTTGAAATGTGGCAAACCCTGTGTATCTCTGTGTGCGCTTATGTGTGTGTGTGTGTCCATATATATATGGCTGACATGCGGCAAAAAACTGTATGTAAATACATGTATATGTAAATGAAATGTGGTGAACCCAGTGTGGGTCTCTCTCTGTGTGTGCATGTGTGTATGTGTCTCTGCGTGTATATATGTAGGTACATGTATATAGATAGATAGATGTTGAACACTGTTATTTTCTATGCAGAATATTATGAAGTCATACAACATGGCCCATCCAAAGGAACAGCTAATGACTGCTTACCACAGTAATAAATTGACCAGAAATAGATATCATTAGAAATTAACAGTAACTAACAATGTTTAAGAACTTCTAAACACAATGCCATGTCTTTCCAAAGAGAAGCTTACTTCTTGTTATTGTGTATTAGGCATAAGCAGGTGATGCTTGAAGCCTATGAACAACGATGCGAAGACACAACCAAGATTTTTGCAGAATAGTACCGAATTTTCCTTTATAAAGCTCTCTCCTAGATGTAACATACTTCCATGAACTTCAAATAGCTTTCTCCTAGATATAGGTAATGTTAGTTTCAAATTTCAAAAATTAAATTTTATTTTCATATTCATTAAAGGAATATTTTTGAGTTAAATATAAGCTCCCTCGTAATGTTAATTCCAAAAAATGAAGATTATGGAACAATATATGAATTGGAACAATATATAATTGATTATATAAAAATAGACTTATACATTGTATTATATAAGCAGGTACATATTTTTATTAGATTTGGTTTTTTTTACACAATGCAATCCTTTGAAGAATGTGTATGTACCTATGAAATAGGACATAAAATTGAAGTAATAAGAAAATAAATAATAATAACAACAAATACTAAAAAAAGGATAGATTATTTTGTGATATTATCTACCCAAATGTGACTATCATTCTTTCGACTTAAGGGTAATAATTCTACTAACAAGTGAAAACTTAGCACTCGAATCAACAAACTCCTAACATTATGAATCCTAATGCCATCACCTCTACAATGCAACATGCATTGTTTTGACATGCAAAAACATATTAAAAATATAATGTTATTACAAAATATTGCATCCGCAACAAACAAACACAATATAACATAAATAATATTAAAAATAGAGTTGTTACTAGTCATACATAATTCAATGTTGACTATAGAACCAAGTGTTATAATATAATATTTATATTGAATGGTGCAATAACAAAGATAAATAATACAATATTTTTTGTTAAGACTATTCTTACTAGTTAACTCTCCCCAATTCAATAAAAAAAAAATTACAATAACAATTTGAAAAATATTCTTGTCACTAAACTCTCTCCAAATAAACAATAATACAAATACATACACATGAAATCAAAATTATTAAAATAAACATAAAAAAAATAAAAAACACAGCATAAAATATTTTTTAATGAAAATTTATAAATAAACACACCTCAACCACTAAAGAA
>VDFB02349554.1:0-14056 GCA_007258455.2 Sequoia sempervirens | reverse complement strand
GTCACTGCCTCTAATCTTTGTCGCCCCACCACCCTCTTTGTGGTGGGTTTTCTTTTGTCCAACTAAGCGTGTGGTCACATTAGTGACCAGGAGCTAAGCTTGAAGGAGCTAAAGTTTTGCACCCACTTAGCCTTGACCGTACCTGATTTGGCCCCCAAGTGCTAAAAACAACCCTTTTTTTCATTTTGCCACAACTTTTCGCCATGATATCAAAATTCTACAAATGAGATATCGATGGAAAGTTAGTTCCACGTACTTCCCAATGGTGTAGTTCATTTCACCATATTTTGCTACAAGTACATTTTATTGGAAACTAAAGTCAAATCTCCCCTTTGGACCTCTGAGCTCATAACTTTCTACCAATTTCTCCAATTTTGGCGATTCAAGTTGCATTTGGAAGGTATTCATGACATCTTTCATTTGGTTCTTTTACTTTTTTAGATTCAACCTCAAGTTTGATCTATTCAGATTTTTGCATATTTGCTTTCTGGGTCATAACTTGGACATCCTGTTTCCTGGAGAAGTTTTGTTTGTGGGGGGGGGGCCTTCATTTTCAGTTGTATTTTCAGATTTGGGAGTTTCTAATTGTTGTTGGAGGTCAATTTCTTTGTAATTGTGGAGATTTATCATAGTTCAATATGGGGTTTTTATTTCATCCTTCTTTGATTATGTTGAAAAGGGGAAACTATAAACAATGGAGAGATGGTATCATAAAACACCTCTAATGGCTTCATTTGTTGCCACACTTGTATAATCTTGTTCCCCCTCGTGGTATTGATAGTAAGAAATTTGCTTCAAATTGCAAAAGGGATCATGTCTTAGGAGTTATTGAAATGCATATTGATGATGCCACTTTGAATGTTATTGATCATTTTGAGTGTCCTTATACTCTTTGGACTAAAATTTGGGAGATATATGGAGATCTGGATTCTCAGCCATTCCTAGATGATCCTATTTCAGATTGTTTTGTGCCTCTTCATTTTACAGATAGGATACCCTATGATCATAATACTATGCAGGAGTTTACAGATTTGGAATACTTTGAATCTTTAGATGAGGATGATGAGGGTTCTTCAGATGCTCCTTGTCCATTAGAGACATTTGTTGTACCTTCACCTTCAGTGATTCCTTGTGCACAGTCATTCATTGAGGCTCCCATCATTCCTGTTAAGAAGGACTACATCTTATGTTGATGATTCATTAAGAACTTCCAGTGATTCATTGTAACAAGTAACTCATTGTCTTCCTGATTGGGATTTCTATTTATCAAACATTGCATCCTTGTTTGTGGAGTCTCACATTTTAGATTTGGAGGACACATTTGAGATGCTATCTCTCCTCTTAGATGACATCATTGCACAACTGTTGTCAAACCATCTTTGTCTTGGGATCTTATTCAACATCAGTTTCCACATGTAGTCTTGATTTGTCACCTTCTTCTTTGATTGGGCATGTACCTGATTTGACTGTGGCATCTTCATCTTCAGTGGACAAGGAGAAACATGAGCAACTTTTAGACACATCATCATCATACATCTTTATGCTTCTTTCTTCAATTCCTATATGGAATGGGAAGCATTCTTGCATTTTTATTTGGTTTTGTTTCTTCTGAAAGGGAGACAAGTTGTTTATCAACATTGGATCATGTTTTGTCTTTAGGCACTTACCATTTTTGCAAGAGATTATACATTGTGGGGGGCCTACATAGTCTCTCTCCCTCTTATGAGGGGGTCTATTGATTGTAATGTACATATGTGATGGATGGTGTACTTGGGGGGTATAATGGAGTCCTCCATCCTTCCTCACTTGATTGTTTCCTTTCTCTCTTTTGAGGAGGAGTTTTGTCCCACTAGATTTTCTCCTTTTCTTCGATTGTGAGAGATTTCATTTGCATTTGTACATGGGTACCTAAAATGGCCTTGTAGCTGGGACCCATCTTTGCATCTTTTTTTGTATCATTTGCATAATAATTGTCTCCTTGATTTGCACTTATAGGGGGTGTTGGTTTGAATATAAAGTCTTGTACCTAGTAATTTGTCTTGCTAGAGACTTAGGGGACTTATGAACACATGATTAAGTTTACTTAGGATATAAGATTATTTCTAGAAGTCTTAGTTGGCTTTTCTAGAAGTTATCTTGTCTAGCTTTATTGCATGATTCCTAAGTAGTTAGTTTGTTAGTTGTTGTCACATGTCATAGGATTAAGACACATGTTACAATCATGTTCAATCCTATTCCTTACCTTGCCTATATAAGGAATGTCATTGTACACATATGTAATATACTTCATACCTCATCATCATTTTGATAGGTCTTAATATCAAGCAAGCTCATATTCTTGCATACCAAGGTTTTCATTATTTTTGCAGGTGGTCTTGGGTATTGAGATAATCTTCATCTCTTACATACTTGGCCTTGAATACCAAAAATAGTTGATAGGTGATGTGGTGAGTACAAATGTAGTGGTGTTAATAATGTCATCCATCATTACTAATTTTGAATGTGTTTGTCTAATTCCATAGGATGTTGGATAGTCACAAGATTTAATAAAGGGGGCAAATATAACTTAAGGAGTTCCATATTAAATACTATGATTAGGACCAAGTATTGTAGAAGATTGAGATTTAAGGAATTCTCACCAGCTATGTGACTTGAATGGTGTAAGAACATTAACATAGAGGCTTAATCTTCCAATTTGGCCCCTTAAATCATTCCTTCTAAAGATGCAACCAAACTCTATTACCAACTTGAAATGCATGAGGTGTGCAACAGCTGGCATAATGCTCTTTGTATTTCTATTATTGGTGTGTAAGTATGTATTGAAACTATTAATGAACATGTTGGATGTGTTGCATAAAAAATTGCACCTTTTCAACTTCTTGTTCTTATTTATAGCATGACTTTGATGTGAATGGTATGTGGTATGAAATGTTGAGGGTTGTCAGAAGTTGGAACCCGACGCATGTTTGGAAAGAACTATGCCTTTTAGAATGGTGAATAAATTTGTCATAGGCATGGTGGATGTCAAGGATGTTATCATCCCAAGTGTGCATATGAGAAATGTTATAGATGCATGAGAGTGCAATTGACCACCTCCATTTGGTCATCTTTATATAGATGAAAGATTATAGACCAATCTAGTTGTGTATCTAACATGATCCATAAAGTCTTCTAGAAATGATTGATAGACTATGGGTCATGGTCATAAATATATAGATATTGGAAAGTCAAAATGGACCCAAACATTAGTTAAGAAGAAGCATGTGATGTTGACTACAGTGAGGGTATTCTTATATGCAATCATGATGGACATCTTAGAAAATTTATCTACCACAACAAACACCAAGTCATGCTTATGATTTTTCATAGGTAGTCCACTCAAGAAATCCATGTTGAGGAATTCCTAATATCATGTTAAAATTGAGACAAGGGTGTAAAGACTAAGTTTCCTATTTGTAGGCTTGGAAATGTTGTAAGGAATGCAAAACTTGATATGGTATTCAATGGTTGCACACGTGTGAGGCCTATAAAAGTGTTATAGAAGTGTTCCTAGTGTCTTGGTAATGTCTAAGTGTTCGATTATTTTGGTCTATGGTTAGATTCCTAGATGAGTCTTAGCATGGTGCAAGGTTTGGAACACATAGATGTTTAAGCTTGTAAAGAAGCTTGTTAGACATGTTGAACTCTCCAACTTGTTTGTATAAAGTCTACATTTGCTAGGTAGAGTGATTCCTAGTCAAAGAAGTTGTGGCTATGTAAGTCCAACATTGTGATGAGCACATAAACTAGTGGTTGACCAGGGTAGTTTGCTACCTTGTTGTCTTTTCCCTTCTTATGCTTAATGAAAAGATGAAACCATTGTAGATATGTTATATACTTTATCCAACATGCATTTTATAGTTTTCTTTTAAGTGTACACGAATTTAAGTGGCTCATGACCATAACAAATGATTTTCTTCTTTCCTAAGATGTAATGATGTCAATTCTTGATGACTCGCACAATAGTATAATCCCTCATAGGTAGAGGAGCATCAAACCATGTTGTTAACAGTCTTTGAGCGATACACTAACTAGATATCAATATTGCATGAGAACAATACTAAGAGTATAGTCAAATATATTGGTCTAGATTTTAAAGACACGTACAATATTTGACTAGCAAAAATACATTTCATGTAAAAATGAACTTAAAAACATGTGGTGTGTAGATATCTTGATATACATGACCTAATTGAATAGGCATGTGATATATGCAAAGCCAAATACAAACCTACAATAAGAATTAACAAGTCTATTCTCATCCTAGAATAATAAATTAAACATAACAAAAGTGGGGTTCAAAATCAAGGTTATCTTAAGAAAAAACAAAAAAAAAACAGCAAATTAAACATAAGAACAATGTATTTCAAAAACCACAAAAGCAGCAAATTAAACATAAGGACAATATATTTCCAATATGAAGAAAAAGAATCGTAAAAAGTCAAGCTATCATATTTTTCCTTGTTATTAATGAAATCCCTTTCTTCTAAATTTCTAATATTAGGTAATATCATAATACTATTTAGCTACAGTCAAATCCCGCGATAAAAAAAACAAAAGATATTACCGCGATTAAATCTCGAGAAACAAAAGAACCGAGTACACGACACGTGGAGGCTAAGTTGGCAAATGAAACCAACACGCTATATAAAAATGTGTAAAATATTCGTGGACTTTGTAAAATATTCGAAGTCGTTAAATGAAGTCAAGTAATTTCGTTTGCGGACAAATATTCCCCATTCATTATGTTACTCTGTCTCGGATTCTAATGTAAAACCAACTTTGATTGGTTTTGGGAACGCCGCCGCCTTCAACACTTGATTAAAGAAAAAATTATCAAAACGAGGTAGGTAATAAGCGAATCTGTAGACATCCGAGGCGAAAGATTTTGTTTTTGTTAGGCGTGGGGGCCGCCACTGTTGACCTCGCAGCCCATTTCACACGTGAATAAGGACACCAGTCGCTGTCATTTGCATGGTCTTCATTGACTTCACGTCACCAAAACGTGTCACGCGGACTTTCGCTTTTTATGATTGTATTGGATTCCTATTTCCCCACTACGACTTCTATTGCACTGCCGGGCCCACCGTACGTCAGATTCCTTTTCTTTATTGATTTTTTCAACTTCCGCGTTTAGTAAACTATGAACTAGGGTTAGAGGGAATATAAAGAAAATAAAAGAAAAGCCTTGAATACGCTTCCTCCTGAATATTATTGTTGAAAACTTATAGATAGGAATGATGAGGTTTAGGCTAATTGATTGATTTTGGGAGTGTAAAAAGGGAACGTGGGGAAGGGACAGTCAAGTACGGGGTGTTGTGTTATGATGGGAGGAGAGGGAACACGGATTACAAAGTGGGGAAGTCGTTGGGATTAGGACTATGAGTAGTGTCTTTTTTTATCTTTAACTTTATTGTCACACATTAAAAGAGTGAATAGAGTCGTTGGAGTTTCTATCTATGGATTTTTTTTTTTTATTATTATTTTTTTCTATCTATGGAGTTACTCGAAACTTTCGTTTAGAAAATAGGGGTTTTTTTAAAAATTATTTTTGTTTAGTCAAAAGTTTGTTATATATTTAGTCAAAATATTATATTGAAAATGGAATACGAATGCGCTGTAAAGGAGAAGCATAATCATAATTCACGAGGAAAATTGAAAGTAAAAGATGCTTTTATTACAGTTGATTGAACATTATAGGCAGCAGTTTTCCACATAAAAAGACACGCCAAAACATGTCTAGGGAGAAAACTAAAAATATATATTAAATTTATATATAAATTAATAGGGTATCATAATTTACTTTTGGATATATATATATTTGAGTTGAATAAGTGATATATAAGTATATAGAAATTAAATTAGTAATTGTATATAAAGGTATAATGGATATGTTCAAAGGTGTATTGTGAAAATTTGTATATTATAAATAGAGTAGGTGTTAGTGTTTTTAGTTTGTTACAGTGTAATTAAATAAATATAATTGTGTCTTCTTCAACAAGACTTTAGTTACATCACAATAACATTAAAAAGATTAGTATCTATTCTATTTATAATGTATAGAGTTTGTTTAAGAGAAAGTTATTTGTTTAATGAACAATGATTAAATTAAGAGTATATGGCAAATATATTTAATTCGATTTTTATGTAATACAATATTTATTATAGTAGATTGTCATGGTATTATTGAAGGAGGAATATGTAGAAAAAGAAAAACCTTGCACTTTGCAGTTGGAAGGAAATATAGAGAATAAACACAAACTCTTAGTTTAAGATAAATAGTAACATTCTAACTTGACAAAATAGTAGAAGGGTATATAAATGAATTATAGAAGACAAAAATGTCATATTTGAAAACCAAAAACATGGAATTTTTTTGTTTTGCTTGCACTGTACTTTTTATAGTGCTTTTATATTTAATGGATTTGTCAAATCACTTACATACTCAATGTGAGCACATGAGATTTTTGGATTTCATCCTAATAAGAGATACCATAAATAATAGAGACCTTTTATATGGAATACCCAACTCCCCATCTTCATCTTTAATACCATAGTGTGAAATAAATATTGAGATTCTTTTTCCATAAGTTAATATCAAAATTTAAAGGGATTTTTACATGTAAATGAATGAGTTCGAAAAAATTATGAACTGAATGATTCTCTTATATTGTCATTATTATTTTCTTAAAGAAGAAATCTATTAGTTGAAAACCCCCTTTTTCGAGAAGGTGCTTATAAATTCAAGGCTTTGATACCATGTTAGATTCAAATATTTCACCCTCACAGTTTAATAGATCCTACAAAATAGTGATAAGCCTTCCATAAGAGGTTTGATACAAAGCCAAAAATGTAATGATATTTATACAATATGTGTGCAATCACAAAAAAGCTTATAATTACATATGAATCCCTTCATTATTTAAAAAAGGGGTGAGATGAGAAGGTAGTTGTGGACTCTAACCACTTTGCATGTGTATAAGACATGTCCTTGATTTGTCATGTGCATATTATAAGTGTGATAAATATGCCATATATACATGAGTTAGTCAAAAGGTGAGTACGCGTGTCTCAACCATATGAAGTGAGACAAAAGTGAAAAATCCTCTAAGTTAGGACTTAACTAGTGTGAGTAGGACTTTGACTAGGAAAAGCTAAAAGATAACTAGTTTGGCAATATCAATATTTACATCAACATCCCCATAAGTGCAATTTAGAGAGAAATAAATGTAGTGATGATTGGTCCTAGCTATTGGGTGTTTGAATTAAAAACGAGGGACAAAAAGAGGGTCAAAAGTGGCCACTTTTTAAAAAAAAAATTAACTAAAATTAAGCCTAGATGATAAATTGAAGATATCCATGCCTAAAAAATGAAGATGTGAAAATAAAAAGATGCGTAGTGCTCAAAATCTAGTTTCTAAACTATTATTATTTTTAAATTTTGGAGATTAAGAGACTCAAATAGGAGGAGCACACAAAGTGCTCTTATTTTTGTCAAAAAAATATAAAGTGTTTGGTGTGCTCTCTCTAAAATGTTGACTTTTTAAGAATATTTCACAAATCACTTTAGTGAAAAAATAACTTATATCATGTAGTTTATGCTCTTTTTTCTACTAATTTTTTAATGAATATGTTTTTAAACTAATTTTCAAAGTTGACACATCCTTAAAAATGAAAAGTTGAGTGTGCTTCCCCCTAATTTTTTGGAAAACTAATTGAAAGTCAATTTTTTTAATGTGTATATAATAGAGTCTAGAATATTAAAAATATAATTTGTTTCAAATTTGGATAAACAAATAAAAAATGACACCAAAAATACTATACATTGTTTTTTGCAAAGGGTAAGTGCATAAAAATTGGGGACCAAAAGGGGGTTTTAAGTGGCCACTTTTTTCTTTTATGAAATCAGTAAAAACTAGTCTTGGATGAGAGAAATTGAATTTATAGTTATACTCAAAATTTTAAGATGCAACAAGAACAAGAGTCGTAGTGCTTTGAATCTAGTTTCTAAACTACTAGTTTTTTGATATGATGGAGATTAAGGGGTTCAAACAGGGGGAGCACACAAAATGCTCTTATTTCTATTAAAAAATATAACATAGCATCTAGTGTGCTCCCCTAAACTGTTAAACTTTTTTTTTTAGTATTTAAATATTCACTCTAGTTAAAAATTAGCTAACACCATGTAGTTTATGTTTGATTTTTCTAATAATTTTTTAAATGAATATATGGTTTTTTACTAATTTTCAAAGCGGACATAGCCTAAGAAATAAAAAATGAGTGTGCCCCCCCTAATTCTTTTAGAAACTAAAAAATATTTTTTGAATGTTTATATAATAGAGTTTAGAATGTAAAAATGTAATTTGTTTTAAATTTTGATGAACTAATATAAATGAAACCAAAAATACTATACATAGTTTTTCAATAAAAAAGAAGACACTAGCAAAATAAATTAAAAATCAAAACCTTAACATATTTAAAATATAAAAAAACTACACAGTTAGAAAGGTAAGAGAGAGCTTGATGTTATTGTGGTGTGTTTTAGCTCAACATTGAAAGACATGCAAACTTGATGAAAAGCAACTCGAGATTTAGTCACTTTTTTAGTAATTTATAAAAACCACACCTTTGGGCATTGATATGTTAGTTCAACCCTTTGGGTTGGATGTCCAAGGTAAATCTAATCCTAAGGGTTGGCGATACCCAAGGAAGAGACAAACATGAGCATGTTATAACACACTTGCGTTTGTGTGAAAAAAAATAAAACTAAGACAGAGGGAGAGAGCTAAAGAGGAAGATTTAGAAAGGAAGAGTGAGATATAGAGATATAAAAAGATGAAGAGAGTGACAAATAGATATAGATGGGTATATCTCTCCCTTTATCTCCATATCTCTCTCTTTATCTCTCCCCTCTCTGTCTCTCTTACTCTCTCTATTACTTGTCTCTATCACCTCCTTTCTCTCTCACTCTTGCCCCTTCCATCTCTATCTTCCTCTATCTATAACTCATTATCCATATATATCTTTATCTCTATCCCCCTTTCCCTCTATATATCTTTATATCTCCCTCTATTTATATCTCTCCCCCTCCCTCTCTCCCTCTTTATCTACTAACATATCTCTCCCTCTCCCCCCTCTCTTTATCACTTTATCTTTCTCTCTATATCTCTTTATCTCTCCACATCTCTCTCTCCCTCTTCCTCTATATCTCTCTATCTCTTCCTCTCTATCTCTACCTCTCTATCTTCATTTCTCTCTATTCCTATATCACTATCACTATCTCTATCTTTATCTCTCCCTCTATTTTCATTTCTACCTCTATCTTCCTCTCCCTCTTCCTCTCCCCCTTCCCTCTCTCTCTCTCAGTAGACCTCTATATTTATTTGCATGTTTATCTCTCTCCTCTCTCTTATTAGACCTCTCTCTCTCTCTCTCTATATATATATATATCTATTTGCATGTTTATCTCTCTCCTCCTATATGTTGGTTATAGAGCTTGATCTTGTTGGTTTTGGAG
Source organism: Sequoia sempervirens (assembly GCA_007258455.2). Taxonomy (NCBI): domain Eukaryota; kingdom Viridiplantae; phylum Streptophyta; class Pinopsida; order Cupressales; family Cupressaceae; genus Sequoia; species Sequoia sempervirens. The sequence goes on along the minus strand of VDFB02349554.1, from coordinate 4,500 downwards.
CCCATTTCATTTTAAAGGGTGCAAGGGGGTACCCCCTATAGGGGTTTGGGGGCAACACCCTTGGAGCCAATTTTAGGTACATATTTAAATCATAAATTTCATTTTCACATGGTAAATTTAGATCATTCATCATTAGGTCATAGATTTGATGGTAGATGTTGTGTTGGATTTTCTTCTCCTAAAAGAAAACCCTCTTTTATGAGGGCATTGTATTAGGATTGTTTATTGTATTATGTGTGAATACTGTGATAAGAGAATATGAAGTTTCAACATATGTGTTGTAGAGTGTATCCCTTCATTTTGCTGAATAAATAGAAAGGAAGGACTGTCTATTTCTTCATGGATATAGCCCATATTGTGTGAACCACATATATACATGTCTTTGTATTTTGTGTTTGCATTCATTTTATTTTATATTACTTTGTGATTCTATTCCTAACATGTAGTATCAAATTCATACATTTATTTTGATAACTTAAGAGGGTTCTTGGTTTGAGTGGGAGCAATGATGAAAGAAGGAAATTTTAGGATTGAGAAGTTTAATGACTAAAAATACCGACTATGGAAGATGCAAATGTAGGACTAGGGTGATCCCACAATAGTGGTTTACAATTTTTGGCCAAACTGGACATTGAAATAATTTCTTTTTAACTAAATCTTCACTTTCGGGCACCTATAGCGGCTAAACCGTGAGGAATTTGAAGATGATGTAAACTAGAGTTTCATGACATTTTGTTTGTAGATTCTAAATATATTTTTTTCAAAATTTTTGGAATCAGATTGCACTTCTTTTTCCATCTCCCTCAAAAACTAGTTTTTTTTCTTTAGAAAACAACATTTTTAAAAAGTGACGCTCATCGTATAACGCATAACTTTTTTTCATGAAGGATAAAATTCTAATTCTTTCAAATTTAGATTTGTAACTTTGATATCTAGTGCTTCCACTTGGTTAAATAGTTTTTTATTGAATATTTTTTCTTTAATCAAGTTTCAAAGTCAAACCAATTACAATTGAGACATAGCTCGACCGTATAACACGTAACTTTTTTTGTATGTATTGAAATTAATTTTTTTTGTTGAATCAAGAACTCCAATATTTGGTGCACACATATTTTTCAATTTTATTTTTATAATCTTCTATTTTTCCACATGTGTAGAACAAAGAGCTTTATTTTTGGTGAAAAACCTATCTTTAATAAAACTAAAAAAAAAAAAGATAATAAAACCAAAACATATTAAAATTATATTCACCTGATACTAGTTGGTTTTGTGAAGTCTCCTCCATTTTTATTCTCAAATTGAGCTTCAAAGTGCAAAATTTTGGACATTTTTGGTGCCCAGGAGGGAGAAGGTGAAAAAAGGGTGGTTTGGTCGAACTGAGGTTATTCAAACCTAAAAATATGTTTGGTGACAGGTTCAATCAAAGCTAGTGTAAAATATTATAAAAAGTATGTGTGAAATTTTGTCAGGAGTGGACTCTTAGCAGACATTAAGCTCAAACCCTATATGAATCAATTTTTTTTTTTTTTGCCATTTATTTAATAGTTTGCTATAAATATATAATATTAATTATATAATTTTTATTTTATAATATATAATATTAATTATATAGTTTTATTTTATTTTTATTTTTTTGCCATTTTTCTAATAGTTTTATTTAACATGGAGGAGGTGTGAATGAATGCAAATATGAAAAAAGAGAGACAAATGAGAATAGTACATTTTCTCAGCCCTTTGTGATTGTAAGATAATGAATTGTGCATGTACGGAATTAAATCATGAAAAGGACACAACTTTTAACTCTCATAAAATCATAAAATCATGAGAATATTTTGTTTATCTGGGAAATTTTATTTACTCTTGGCTCCTTGACTTTAGGAAAAAAAAAAAGAAAGACCATGCAACTCTTGAAATAGCCTTGTAAGGCACAAATAATGAATATGTATGATCCCTTATGAATTGGACAATGTATACTGTCCATTATTAAGTAAAACTAGACACACTATTAAAATAAAATTAGTCTATACCACTAAATATACTGTTAACTTCATGAATTCAATTATTATAATCAACTATAGATTGTTAATATTAACTAATTTATGATATTTATTATCAACTGAGTATATGTCATATCTTTCATTTCATAGATCCTTCTTGGTAATCAAGCTTTTACAGGAAATATATTTTTATTCCACAACTATATAAAGGTGATCCTTCCATGTCATTTTTCCTTGAATTGAACATGGCGATACTTGAAGATTGAGGCCCTTTTAATGGATCCATTTGAGTTTTGTTATTCCTAAATTTATGATAGTCTCTCATAATCTTAACCAGTAAGGTAATAGGATTTATTTAGGCTCATGAATTATTCCCTTAACAATAGTTGTAACATGAGTTGAATTTACTTCACATTTTATCTGATTTCGTATGAAATATATAGTCCATAAAAAAGATTAGTTAGATTCTTTCAGGTTGAGGTAAAACGAAAATCTAATATCCATAATATGACATATTTATGTCTTTATGATAAACTAGAAATATACTTCTATGTTGTTATGATTGTTAACTGTTGTTTTGGTTAGTTTAGTGACCTGTGTTGCAAAAAAAATTGCTCACACGTGGTTTAGAAAATTGCTAAATGTTTTTTGGGTTTTGTTTTTGGTTACTCCACCTTTCCGAAACATATTGAGTTTTAAAATTTGGATGTTAACTGTAAAAGTTATGATTTTTTAAATGTTGCCCTATCTCACTGTGATCAGCAAGTTAAATATTGTTAAGTGAATTATATGATCAATTTATTATGAAATTTTCTTTCTTGATTAGATTTGCTTCACCAATTATGATTAAAGACTAAATATGATGCAAACTAAGTGATGTTTTGTGTTTAATTCTTTTGGAGTTAGTGAGTGTTTGAGTGTTGTTTATCCTAGTTACATAATCTGTGTCCACCCATTCTATTTCTCTCAAATGAGATCACCAGGAGAGTCAATGTATATGTTCCTTGTTGATATTTTCTTGAGAACACTCTATCGTTGTGGGTCAGTGATGGTCTTTTGTGCGAACTCTTAGATATAGTATCTTGTGATTTGAGCTTTGATGATAAACATTGCTATTGACCAAACTAAAGTTGATTAAGGTCCATGGTTGTCTTTTTCTATGCATTTACTATATCCTTGTGAAATCAATTGTGAGTTAAACATGGATGTCATGTGTTACTGATAGTTATTCAAATATGAGTTGAAGTGACTCAAGCCATCGAACTACGGTTCCTCTGTGAATTATATACGTAGGCAAGGCCATCAAAGATGAGCCCACGAGGAATTAGGTCTGGCCCCTTAGGTCCCCCTATATTTTTCTTAGAAGCAAATGTTTGGGTTTGTCTTGTGTTTTGGATAAAAATTTGAAAGTTGTGTTGCGTCCTTAGCTTTTTTTTGGTTGTAAAGTTGTGGGCATTATAAAACACAAGATTTTTCATCAACGCTATCGATGAAACATTGTCACAAAAGATTACTATTCCATCCTCTTGTTCTTCTCTCAAATCTGCCAAGATTCTTCTAAGCCAAATAGCTTGACATGTTGCTGCATTTGTTGTTATATATTCAGCCTCTGTTGTAGATAGGAAAACTATGGGTTGTTTCTTGGAAGCCCATGAGATAGCTCCCAAACCCAAGTGAAACACATAGCTCAATGTGCTCTTCCTATCATCAAAACTTCCTGCCCAGTCACTATTCATGTGTCCAACCAGCCCAAACTCATTTTCTATTGTGTACAAAATGTCATATCCTTTGGTGCCATTCACATACCTCAGGATTCTTTTACCTGCTTGCCAATGGGTGTCCCTTGGAGTTTCCATAAATTTGGAAATAAGACTCACACTATGCATTATATTAGGCATAGTTGCAGTCAAATACATCAAACTTCCAATCGAACTTTTAAACATGGTCGGATCCACATTGCTGTTGCAATCTTCTTTGCTCAAATTTAGACCTATGGCTATTGGTGTTGGGGCAGGCTTGCTTTCAAGCATCCTGAATCTCTTCAAGATTTCATTTGCATATTTCTCTTGAGAGATATATATACCATCATGCATTTTTTTTACTTCTATGCCTAGAAAATATCTCAAGAGACCTAAATCTATCATTTCAAACTCTCTTTTCATGGCCTCTTTAAAATCAACAATGAGGAAATCATCATCCTCAATGAAAACTAAGTCATCAACATACAAGACAACAATCAAAATCTTACCATTTGCTACCTTGATGTAAAGAGTGGGCTCACCATCGCTTTTGCTAAAGCCATTGCTCATCAAATATGAGTCAATCCTGTTGTACCATGCTCGTGGAGCTTGCTTTAGCCCATAAAGAGCTTTCTTCAGCCTATACACCTTGTGTTCTTGACCAGAAACTTTATATCCGAATGGTTGCTCCACATATACCTCTTCTTTCAACACTCCATTAAGGAAGGCAGACTTCACATCCATTTGAAACACCTTCCATTTGT
>VDFB02349553.1:47384-114724 GCA_007258455.2 Sequoia sempervirens | reverse complement strand
AAAAAGTGCAAAGTGTATAATGGAAAGGATGTTCAAAGGAGTCTTGTTAGGTTTATGCAAGGTCTATCACTTAGGGAACATTGTGTCTAATGTCTCAAAGAGAGGACCAATCAAAGAATAAAATATTCACAACTTAGGGGATGTAGTGCATCACATCAAGCCACCAAGAGGAATGTAATATGCTAAGATAGATGACACTTATGAAGGACATCATACCCAATGCCATCCACATAGTGACAAACACATCATATGAAACAACATGGTTGCACTAAGAATGAAATATGGTAATGTATGCCCCCCACTTTAAAGGAATTTTTGCACATCATTCTATGAGAAATTACTTTAAAGTAGTGAAGGAAAGAAAATGCAAAAAAAAAAACAAGAAATGAGAACCAACTCAGAAATCCCTATGCCAAGTCATATGTTTCCAAGGTAGGTTGCTTCATGTAAACAAAAAAGAAATGAAATAAAAGGGAGTTTCCCCCTAGAGAAGAGATCAACAAACACATAAGGGATCTATGGATTTAGGGTTAGTATGTTCGTTGCTTCAATTTTTTTATGAAAGAGCTCAGAACTATCATCATTTCCCAAAACATATAGAACTGGAAGAATGACACAAAGAGAGTGAAAAAAAAAGAAAAAAAGTCATTTGGGTCAACATGAAGGAGACATTTCAGTCTCAATGCCTTGTGTCATCCCCAAAAGGAAAAACACAAGAAAAAATAAAGTAGGAAAAGAAAAGGAAAAATATTTTGGGTCAACATGAAGGAGATATCTCAATCTCAATGCTTTGCACCATCCCAAAAAGGAAAACACAAAAAAAAAATGAAAAAAGGGGAAAAGGATCTTTTGGGTCAGCATGGAAGAGACATAGGGTGTCTCAATGCTTTGCGTCATCCCCAAAAGGAAAACACAAAAATAAAATGAAAAAAGGGGAAAAGGATCTTTTGGGTCAACATGGAAGAGACATAGGGCGTCTCAACACTTTGTGTCATCCCTAAAAGGAAAACACAAAAAAAAAATGAAAAAAGGGGAAAAGGATCTTTTGGGTCAACATAGAAGAGACATAAGGCATCTCAACGCTTTGTGTCATCCCCAAAAGGAGAATAGAAAACAAAAGAAAAAAGTGCAATGCATGACATATAGAAGAATATAGTTACAAATAGAAGAAGTGGACAATGAGAGAGAAAACATTAAATGCACAATACGGAGGAACACGATACACACATACAAGAAAAATGGAAAGGGGTTAGTAATGCAAGTGTAAGTCAAAAATTAACTAAGTTATTGGTTTCTCAAGCTTAGGTAGTTAAGAGGAAAATGAATAACATAGTTAAGAGACAAAGAAAAATTCATTACAAGGACAAGGCTAACAACTTCTTGCCCCCCACAAAGTGTAAAGCAAGAATGAGCCGAAGTGGATGCAATAGTGAGAATAGAAAATTCTACAACTATGGCATGATAAAATGAGTTTTGTTTTTAAGAAATAATGGGAAAGCACTTAGTATTAGTGAAGTGATACTTGTTCAATATGTCATCCAATGTTCGACATTCTTCTGTTCGATGTCCAAGAACATGATGATATTTGAAAAATGGTATGTTTGAATCTTTAGGAAGAATAACCAACCTATTCATAGGTGGTAAAAGTATAAGACCTTTGTTTAAAAGAAATTGAAGTCTCCTTTCACATTCAGGTGGAGGATGTGTAGGAAACTTGAGTTTCTTCAATTTGTAAGGTCATTTTCATTTGCTAGACTCTCCTTTTTTGTGAATGGAAGGAGGAAGAGGACCTGTGGAGATCCTAGCATCCTTGTCATGAGAATCAGGTAATAGTTGTTCACATGGAAGGATAATTTTTAAGTCAGGAGGAGAATCAAAGATCACTATACCATCATCTTGAAGTCTCCAATATTCAAAAGGATCTCTATCAGGATGAGAAGGATCTTTATATCCTAAGCTTGTAGTGTTTTCTTCTGTTGGTTTTTGATCAAGAAGTTGATGAATGTCATGTTCATGTGTTGTGTCACAACCTTGTTTTCCTAGGATAGTAAAGTGTTTACCGTATGTTTCTTCAAGGTTTATGGGAGTGTTTGTAACTTTGTGATCATAAAATGGGTGAGGATGTGTTGGTTGAGAGGAACTAGGTCCACTTGATGGAGTAACTTTATGTACTTCATTGATTTCAGGATGTAAATAGGAAAAATGAGATCAGGAGGTGCAACAGTAGGAAGATCTTGTGGCTTCATGGATGGGTAAAATGTTGCATTAGCTTCTAAGTTATCAAGGTAGTCATTGTAGAACTTTTTCATGATATCATCATCTTCTCCAATGATGTCTACATCATGAGGAGTTGAAGGAGTATGAGGTAGCTCAAGGTCGTTAGGGTCACAACCAAAGACACAATTGGACATGTCTACCAAGGATTTTAATGAATTTCAAAACTTATTAAAAGAAAATGCCATAATGAAAGTAAATTAAGATTCAAGAAAGGAATAAAAATATATATTCTAGAAATTAAAACAAAAAGTAACTACAAAAATCTATAATGCAGGAAATACACAAAAAATGTCTAAAAATGTTGTGTAGAATGTGCAAGTGGACTGATTCGCCCAGGGTGGCGAATGAGTCCCAATATAATATTTTTTGTGTTTTTCAAAAAAATTAATGTGATTCTAATGCTTTTCAGATACCAATTAAGAATGCAAATGCATATTTTCAATTTTTTCAATTATATGTAATGCAAAAATGAAATCTAAATGAGTCTTTCACTAATGCAAGTTAAGAAACCATAGGACGCAAAAACAAAATAGTACCCTAATTGAATGTTGATGCAATTAAAATCAGAAATGTAAAGTGTTCAAAATGCAGGTTCACCAAAATGAACTATTGATTTTCGGCACCTTAGTCCCTTCTAGCACTTCTAGGGTTTTTCACCTAAAAGGAGAAAGTAGGGCCAAAAGTCTAGCTAGGTTCACTCAAATTATGAAATGTATAATGTTATTTGAACTAAATGGAATGATCTAGGTGTAGTTAAATGAATTAATTGATTGATTATGTATGTAAAGCCCATGATTTATGCAATGTTGGAAAACACGGTGATGTTTGCAAACAATGAACTAAGAATGAACAAATGCAAAACAAAATATAAAATGGTTGAATCAAAGTGCACTTGGGCAGCAATTGGAGAATCTGGTATCTTTTGAATGTTGTCTGAAATCATAGAAAATCACCATGGGGACTCATTCACGATTGATAGCAAATCAATCCTGCTTTTGATGAAAACTTTTGAAAATAGGTTTCTGAGTGTCGGGATCCACAGTTTGACAAAACCTAGATTTTTAGCCTTAAGTTGGGATTCATTTTCCACTAATGGTGAATTAGTCCTCTCCCAAAATTCTAAGAAATCGAGGGACAATTTTGTAGCACCAGATATGAGATTGTCTACTTGTCGAGTTGTTGAAGTCAAATCTATAGAAAACAGACATAATGTCTTCTCCAAGCTTGAAATAAGATGTTGTCTTAAAACACTTTTTTGGCTTCTTATCCACTTTTCAACACCTAAATTCTTGTCAAATATGCATACACAATTCTACAAACACACATGCAAAAGGGGAAAAATGGTTAAGGGTTAGGATATAGGGATTTTCCTTGGTCAAATCCCACTTTGGTAATCAAACCCTTAATGAAATAATGAAATGAAGGAGAATGATAAACAAATAACATGCAAATTCTATCAACTTACCAAACCATTGTTGAATAAAATTTGAAGATATGTCAATGGCTGCTCTTGAATGCTTGATTGATACTTGATTCAATGATGCAAATTGCTTGAATGGTTGAATGAATGTGTGAGTAAATGAACTTGATGAATGGGGGTTAAAAAGGATGTAAAAACACTTATTTATACACACTTGTGCCTTAGTATTGATACCTCATCACAGGCTGACATCAAGTAATTTTGAATAAAAACTTGAAAGAAAATTTGAAATATTTTGAATTTAGAGCCAAGAGGGACTCATTCGCTACCCATGGCAAATGGGTCCCACCTTAGTCTTGAAAGTGGGTGTCAGGAATTAAGTCACATTTAATGTTATTTTTTGGGTTTACATTAAAAAATATACTTAATTAAGCCTTATAAGGGCATAAAGGGGTCAAATAAAGCATAAGAAAGGTGTAAATAGTGAAATTATGCCTAGAAAAGCATGAAATCTTGTTACAAGACTTTACAACATTTCAAAATAGGACTTGATAAGTGATGAAAAGGTGATTTTTAGGTGAATTGTAATGAATAGAGTCTAGAAATGTGTAGAATTTTTTTGCAAAACCTTCACAAGACGTCACAATTTAAATTTTAAGGACTTAAATGTGCATGTTCAAACCATATTACATTAATAAATCAGAGCAAAGTGGAGCAAGCATTGTGAAGAAAGGCCTAAAGGACTATGAAAATGACAAGGGGCCATTTTTATATGGCACAAGTTACATCTCCAGATGAGTGAAGAGAGGAGGACTAGTGGGCACATTCGAAAGACAAAATAATCAAGAGAAACTTCATCCAGCCAATTGTGAAGGCAATGCATGATCTATTTCCTTCCCCTACTCGGAAATGGCTATGTATTAGGGTTGTTTTTGTATGCCTACATGTGATTTTGTAAATCATATATTTGATAACAATTCTTGAATAATGATATCATGCGGGTATGTGCAGGATCATCATGGAAAAAATAGGCCCTTAAGTGGCAAAAAATTCAAAAAAATCAAAGTTACGCAACTTGATGTAAAAATTTGAATAAGTTATCTATATTATTTCAAAAATATGTAAGAATAGAATTTGTAGCAAATTGAATGCAGTTTCTAAATTATTGGGTTTGTTTAAATATATATATATATATTTGGTGAAAATTTGAAATTTCAATGTAGTAGTACTTAAATTTCAGGTAAAAAATAAGAAGTGGGTGTTTGTCTGACCACCCTAACCACAATAAAATGATAATATTTTTTATAATATTTTATATATAAGTAGAGGAATCATGCCTTGATGTGACGCATATTTTTTTGTAATTTTTTTCCAAGTAAATAATTAATTATGAATTCTTTATTACAAATTTTAAAAAATATAAAAACTCGTATGTCTGACCACCTTAACTTGGTCAAAACTTCATGAAATTATTTTTTTTCTTTTTTTAATCCTATAGTATGCGAAGCATAGAATGTGACGCATGTTTTGGATTCAAAAAATGTGATACCGTTTGAAAGCTATAGATGTTTTTCAATCAGTCTATCAATCAAGACTTTAGTCATAATTTGAATAGAAAATAAATAATAATTACTTATAACATTCAAAATAAAGGATAATTTATATTGGTGGAAAGTTGAGAATCTCCTTTAAAAACCCTTTTTATTTCATCAATTTTGGGTAAAAAAAATTCGTCAGCCACATACCCATCATATTGCCACTTTTTGGCCCATCGTGATCCTACACATACCCATGTGTATTGTGTATACTTTATGCATATTCAAGTGTATAATTTACAATTTATGTGTACACATTATGACTTATGAGTATTCCAATGTATACTTTATGACCTACGTGCTTTCATGTGCATACTTTGTATTCATGTATGTAGTTCATGACTTAAATTTATTTGAGTAAATGATTCACTTATTCACGAGGAGAAAAATGAACCCTAAACCCCTTTGCACCTTTACAATGCCTCCACTGACTCTTTTTCCATTAACTAAAAACTCAGCACCATGGGGAAACACCTTAGAGATATCAAAAACTGAGAGAGGTTATTGTAGAGGGGCTCTACATGATCTCGTAGCCTCATGAAGATTGTTTCTAGGTGAAATGGTTTCCAAGTAATAGGTTGTCAAATATTGCAGCCATTTTGCACTTTAGACTCTGAAGGGAAATTGTTGGCCCAATGTAGCTCAGAGTAAATCAACATTTTTGGGTGCAAAAAAGGACTATGCCTAGTGTAAACATACCCATCCAGACATGTTGAAATAGTTCGTTTGGTCATACGAGTTATAGAATGAATGTTGCACCACTTTGCAACTTTACACTGTTTGCATTTGAAATTTTTTTCCTCAACTAAAAAGTTGTCACCATGAGAAAACACATCTAAGCAAGGTTATTGTAGAGGGTCCCAACATGATCTTGTAGCCTCAAATAGAGAATTTTTAAGCATCACAATTTTTGAGTAATAGTCTATCAAAAATTGCTACAAAAGAGGACCATTCCTAGTCTAAACATACCCATCTGGATGTGTTGGAACAATCTGTTTGATCGTATGAGTTGCAGAACGAAAGTTGCACCACTTTGCACCTTTACACTGCATGCATTTGACAACTTTTTCCTCAACTGAAAAGTCGTCACCATAGGAAAAAACCTATGAGATAACAAAAAATGAGAGAGGTTATTATAGAGGGTCCCAATATGATCCTAGAGCTTCAGATAGAAAGTTTTTAAGCATCACAGTTTTTGAGTAATATATGTTCAAAAATTACTACTTTTTTGCACTTTGGACGCTTAAGGGATCGAGTCGGTTGAATGTAGCTCAGAGTGATTTAGCGTGTTTGGGTGAAAAAGAGGACCATGCCTAATGTAAACATACCCATTTGGATATGTTGGAACAGTCAATTTGGTTGTATGAGTTGTAGAATGAAAGTTGCACCACTTTGGAACTTTACACTACTTGCATTTGACAATTTTTTCCTCAACTGAAAAGTCATCGCCATGGGAAAATGCATCCGAGATAGAAAAAATTGAAAAAGGTTAGTGTAGAGGGTTCCAACGTGATCTCGTAGCCTTGGACAGAGAGTTTGTAAGTGTCATGGTTTCCGAGTAATAACACGTCAAAGATTGCTGCCCTTTTTCACTTTAAACTCTTAAGGGAATGAGCCAGTTGAATGTAGCTCAGAGTGATTAGGCATGTTTTGCTACAAAATAGGACCATTCCTAGTGTAAATGTACCATCTGGATGTGTTGGAACAATCCATTTGGTCGTACGAGTTGTAGAACAAAAGTTGCACCACTTTATAACTTTACACTACATGCATTTGACAACTTTTTCCTCAACTAAAAAGTTATCACTATTGGAAAACATCTTTGAGATAGAAAAAATTGAGAGGGTTTATTGTAGAGGGTCTCAACATGATCCCATAGCCTCAGACAAAGAGTTTTAAAGTGTTATGGTTTCTAAGTAATGACTTGTCAAAAATTGCAACGATTTTGCACTTTGGACTCTTAAGAGATCGAGCCGACTGAATCTAGCTCAGAGTGATTCGACATGTTTGGGTGTGAAAAATGACCATTTCTAGTGTAACGTACCTATCTAGACATGTTGGAATAAATGTTTTGGTTGTACGAGTTGTAGAACAAAAGTTACACCACTTTACAACTTTACACTACTTGCATTTGACAAATTTTTCCTCAACTAAAAACTCTTCACCATGGGAAAACGCCTCTGAGATAGCAAAAAATGAGAGAGGTTATTATAGAAGTTTCCAATGCAATTTTGTAGCCTTAGATGAAGAGTTTGAAGTATCACAGTTTCCAAGTAAGAGCCCGTCAAAGATTGCTACCCTTTCACACTTTGGACTCTTTAGGGATATCGCCAGTCCACTGTAGCTCAAACTATTTTGACATGTTTGGGTTCAAAAAAGGACCATGCCTAGCCTAAACATACCCATCCAGACACGTTAGAATTTTTTTTAGAGTAGACTAACCTCCTTTTTATTGACGATAAAATGCTCTTCTTATCTTTTCATTCCTTTTCTAAGTGGTTAATTTTAGTCTTCAGTTGTTTTGCTTCATTTTCAACACTTAGCACAACAAGATCCCTTTGTTTGATAGATTTTTCAACACTTAGAACAAAAATTTCATTTTTTCAAATCCACCTTAAGCATCATCTCTCACTTTCTTTACCTGCACCAATTCTTACCAAATACAAAACCTCAATTGCATTAGGTTGAATGGCATATATGTCAACAATTGTGATATAGAAACTTTGGTATGGGTCAAGGTTGATTGACATATTTGACAATATCATATGAGTGTTATTGATTTTGTGTGAAGTGTGTATTATAACTAGTGTGCATCAAGCCCATATAGTATGCCTAGTTTTCTTATTCATGCATTATGGTTAGCAGCATTCATTGGTGTACATTATGATAATACAAATTGCATGTGGAAGGTCAAATAACATGCATGTCATGGAGTTGTATTTGGTTTGTTTAATGGTTGTATCACACTCATTTGGTTTGTTTAATGGTTGCATCATGGTTGAGTGATGTCTTAATTTTTGATCATGATTATTGTATAGATTTAACATGACCAATCTAATGAACATATATCTTGTTTAGTTGTAAGGAATTTGTTTGAAGGTTGCATCAAACCCCTATGGTTGAAAGATAGTGATTCTTATTCAAGATGATTTTATACCCTTCACATGTATGTTATCAAACTTGAATGAACATTGACTGACATTTATTTTTATCAAGATGATTATATTATCATTTTTATTTTACCTACCATAGTCCTTTGCCTGACTCAGCACTGTGATGAGTGTGGGACCATTTCTTTATACGAGGACTCTCAATCATCCTAAGGAACAATCATATGCAAGTCATCGTCTTGCAGAAAAGAGAGCAAGACTTGAGGTAAACAATAATTGCATTATTGATATAATATAGTACATGTATACTGATTTTGATATTAAATTCATAATTTATAAATGATACTATATAAGTTTCTATTTACTATTATAGCTTGTCAACCATTCACATAATTAATCTAATTTGAGGTTTGAATTGTTATTGTGTAGGAAGCTTCAGAGCAACTAAGTTCTTTGAGGAGGTTTAATTTTGATGGTCTAGCATAGGATTAGGATTTGATATTGATTGATATGTATTTAGGGTTTGATAGATCTTGAGATGGCATATATTCACAATTTGTTAAACTTGTAAAACTTGTTCTGAATAGGCATATATGCCAAATTTGTATATGCACAAACACAATTATTCTACATTTTCATATATAAGAATTGATATTCAATCTAATTTGTTCCTCGTGTGCATGTATTTCTACTTTGAATCTTGAAAATGGAATGTATAATTATCTTAGAATGGTTTAAAGTTATGATCAATAACATGTTATAGATTAACAAAATTGTATTTTAATAGAACTTATGAATTAAAATTGGTAATCCATCTATGTTAGAGTTCATTCATATTAAGGTTCACATACATTACATTCCATGAGACCATATTTCTTTGAGGAGTTTTTTCAAACAATTCACTTCCTTTTCTATTGTACCACATTTTTCATACATGTCTACCAAATAATTTTTATCTAACACTCAATTTGAGAATACACATGATTTCAAGCTCTCTTGAATAAATTTACATTTGACATTATTTATTTTTTGAACTCCTATAATGGAGTGGGTGGCTGATTTTTATTTCAAAAGAAGTTAAAATTAATGAAAAATGGTATGAAAAGCATTGTATGATATTTTTTTAGAAGAACTATTTGAAAATATGCCTCAAAGAATTGTGGTCTCATAGACAAGACAAAAAATATGAAAAGAGCAATTTATGATAGTCTTATGGCATTGACTCTTTTGATTTATTAAAACTTCAAAAAAATGGATACAACTTAATGGAATATATGTCATTATAGTGTTCATTCAAAAATAACATATAATTTTTGACAAATAATCATATTTACTAAACATATATCTACTCTTATCTAAATGTAAATATCTACAATATAAAATAAACACATACCTGTTGTGATGCTTCTATATTAGATGGGCTCATGGTGGATGAAGCAACTAAGATGGTTTCCTATATGAAAAATGACAAGAATGTAACACAATTTAAATGCACATGCACATATAATCATAATGTCGAGAATATAAAAGATACATATACCTGTTGTGTAGCTTCTTCTAATGGATCAGGCTCAATCAACATGGCTGTAAAAGAACCATGTTGTTGCATAAAAAGACAAGATTACATTAGACTATCAATGTATGTATTACATGTATTTAAACATAATAGATTTCAAAAATTAACATCTAAATAACAATTTAAATGATATCGTATACTAAGTCCCTAGGCCAAATGAAATGGTTGATTGTGTAGTCTCTTGTACTTGGGAAATTTAGTTGTCTGTCAGCAACTGTTAAAGATTCTAGCACATAAACATATATTTGTACAAATATCTCTTATAAAATATGAAAGAATTTAGATAAAACACACTATGAAATTATTTTAAGTCTTATTGGTGCTCCCACATTGTCCCTGTCAGCCGATGTCTCTCTTGCAAATGGTCCAATTTGTGCTTTATCAACTCCTACATCCGACATACCTTGCACCTCATAGTCTGATGTGTCCATAGGAGCCTTAGTGGACCATCGAAGAGGACCCAAACATAAATATTTTCATGTCACATGTGTAGTAATGGGGCACATAAATATGTGCCAAAGACGATGGTGTACTAGTCAAAGTTGATGCAGAAAGTGCATCACCATCGTGCAAGGATGTATCAGGTGCAACACAATCATGATGGGATGCACTGTCATGTGGCTACACAACATGATGGCTCTATATGACCAAATGATCACTCAATGAATGTAAGGAAAAAATGCTCCAACTCCCTACATCTAAAGCAATCTTGGGGTAAGGCATTGGAGTTGGGGTAGCAATAGGTGGAGCATGAGGAACTGGGGTGACTCGGTGTGCTCTAGGTCTATCATATGGCATCCCTCTACCAACACCCTAGAAATATTACATGTCAAAGTAATTGACATGCCTCCCTAGGAAAAAATTGACATATAATTTTTGTAGAAAATATTGAGGGACATCAAGATTGTTGTTGGGTGGTTTATCAAAAACCATCCACCAATGTCTCCATAAATTAGCTAATATTCCTCTATGTGTGCACCATTTAATTGAAAATTCCACACATTTATGGGCTATTCTATTTTGTGGTCAATGAATAACTGGGCTAATTGGGCTTTACGAATATCAAGTTCCCTCACCTCATCATATGATAACCCATTGGTATAAAATTTCCTTTGTTCTTCTTGCCACTATGCAAACCTATTGTGCCGAGTTGCCAAAGATTCAACATTTGAAATCATTGTTTCTAAAGTGTTTTCCATATCTAATAGCTCAGGGAGTGTTTCATAAATTCAACATACATTTCTCAGTTGATCTAAATTTCTATGAATAGCTTCATGTATTGTTGGAATGTTTTAGTTTGAAAACAATGGTCATAGTGAAGGAGGATTTGGAGGGTTTTCATCTTGAGTGGGGTTAGGGTTTTCATGTTGAGCGAGGTTAGGGTTTTCATTTTGAGCGGGGTTCGGATCAACCATTTAAAGCTTGTTAATTGATAATAAAAAAATAAAAAAATTAACAAACATTTTAATGCAACAAAAAACCTATTAAAAACCCCATTTTTGACTAAAATTCACAAAAAACAATGCAAAACTAATATAAATTGAAGAAAAAAAATTAAAATTCGTAAATACCTTTGAAATGTGATTGATTTGAGAAATTATTTTGGCTCCACATAGATATTTGAGTAGTTGATTACAAAATGCAAGTGCAACTATTTAGGAGAAATGAGCATTCGGGTTTCTTTTTTGATATTATAGAATAGGAAATGGATATCCATTTCCTAATGGATGGATATTTGTTTCCTTTGTGTAGATTTTTTAGTAAATGGTCAAGTCTAGGACCCGACCACTATACATATGCAATTTTTTTGGTAATCATATATTATAAAATAAAATTATATTATATAGTATATTATATATAGTATATTATATATATTATATTATAATATAATATATTATATAATATAATTTTATATTATCATATAATATATAATATATATTATATTATCATATAATATATATAATATAATATTATTATTATATAATATATTTAATATTATTATATTATATTATATTATATTTAATATAAAATAATATAACATTATACAATATTTAATACTATATAAGTATTATAATATAATATTGTAGACGTTCAAATTATCCTAATTGATATCATGCACTTGATCCTAATTCACCAATATCAATTCTTTCTGAATCACTTCTAACCAATTAATTGAATAATCCTTATTTAACTAATTCATCATAATTCCTCTTTGATTAAATAAATCAACTTTATTTGATTAAATCATAATTCCTCTTTGATTAAATAAATCAATTTTATTTGATTAAATCCTAATGTTCCTCTTTTGATTAAATAAATCATTTTATTTAATTAAATCCTAAATTCATCTCTTTTAATCGAATAAATTAAACTTTATTTGATTATATCTAATATTTTTTATTTAATTGAATAAATCAAAGTTTTTAATTAAATTACTAATGTTAAATATTCCTCTCATTTGATTTAAATAAATCTAAAAATCTAAATCAAATGTCATATCAACTAATTCCATCTAAAGTTAATTAAATCCTAATTAACTCTAACTCTAATCCTAAAATCCTCTAGCTTTTGCAGCTTGCACATATAAATCAATTTATTTGATTTATTAATTCTTCTATTTCCATTCAAATATGTCATCTCTTTGGAATATTCCATCAATTTGAAATCTCACTCCCAAAAGGACTTGTCCTCCAACATGACATTTATAGCTCTTCTACATGTCCTTTTTCTTGAGCCAAGTGGCATTAAATCATCTTTCAAATCCTCATCCACAAGCCATCTTTTGAATTTCAAATTCCACCTAATTGCATTAATTGGAAAATTGATCAAAATGTGCTCCACCTCTCTTCAATAGCATGTTGACAAGTGACACAATGCCATTGGTCTATCTTTCATCCCACATCCTTCCTATTTCTCATTTCTCCATCCTTCTTTCCTATAAATAGAGGAATTTTCTACTGATTTGGGATCCACAACTTTATGCAAGATTACTATCTACAGATTTGAGCAAGTTCATCCACTATTTTCATCCAAGTTTTCATAGTTTCTCATCAATGTTAGCTAGGCTAGTTGAAAATTTTCATCAAGGAGCACACAATCATCATCACGATCATCAAAGTTTTGTATGGAATTGTGAATGTGCTTCTTTCCACATCAAAGAAGTATCAATTCCCCCATGGGATGTTGGTTTGAATGTTTTGAATAATATTTCTTAGCTTTCAATAGATTTCAGTTGATATTCTATCTTGTTTTCTCATTCATTATATTTGAATGAATTGCATGGGGAATGTTTGCTATAGATTTTTTTATTAACTAACATTGTATTGTTTGATCATGTTTGAGTAGGTCTAGACCAAGTATTCACATTTTGGTGCTAGAAGGAGGGAACACCTTTCAAAATTAACATGTTTTTTGGTCAAATTTTGCTATTTTTTCAAATTTTTGTGTCATTAGGAAAGAGAAAAGCTAGGAGGGACAAACAACAATGCTATATGCACTCCAAAAAGCAACGTTGAAGTAGTTCTTATGAGGCCATACTAGTCAAACTCCAAAGGTTGATGTTGAGCGAAAATAGCAACGCAATCACAATCTCTATTTTTCCACAGAGCGATGCTAACCTCACCAGGGCAACACTGACTTCTCCAAATAGTGATGCCTCCATGGATTGTGATGCTGGAGTTGGGTAAAAGGTCACTTTTCAATTTTATTTTAATAGGTGCTTTTTATATTAATCACCTTTGATTTTTAACCTCTCTTGGGGCTTTTTTTTCTGTAGGCTAATCAACTTTTGTAGGTTGAGGTGATCAAGAAGGGAAGGAGGAAACAAGGAGAAGATTCCTTATGACATTATCTCATGATTGTAACAAGTGTTTTTAAACACTTTGGGAAAATTTATAATCCCATTTTTTAGGATATTGTTATCTTTAGTTTTAGGACTCAAATAAATTTTGTTTGGGTTTTAAAAAGAACAATCAAAGGGTTAAAAAGAACATTAGGGACTTATTAGAGTTGTTTTTGGATTTTAAGAATTGAACAAGCAACTCCAAACATTTCATCTTGGTGCTATAAAAAGAATCCGTTGCTGCTTTTGAGGTCTAAAATGAATATGTTTCTTCTTCATTTTGTAATATTTTTTACAAACTAATATCATTTAGAAGGCGTATGCACTTATCTCATGCTTCACAACGATCTTGAGAATCAAAAGTATTTTGGTGATATTAGTTTGTCTAAAATATTACCTCCACACTTCAATTTGCAATTTTAAAAATTGAACAAACCTTGCTAGTGTGAATTAAGTATATCATGTGTGTTCTCTCTTTGTTCACGCAAACAAAGATTCATCAAACTGAAGATGTGCTTGCTCACTATTGTTCACCTTTAGATGGGCCTACCTAAGACCAATTTGAAGGTGACTCCAACTAGTTTTTCACTTGGGCTGGTATACAAATGGATAAGACTAAACTATCAAGTCCTCATGGTATGTAGGCCTTAGTCGTATAGTGTCTTTCAAAATGGGGTACTACTATAAAAAGTATAAGAGCCCCTAATAGGATTAATTAAATCCTTTAGCGGCTTGTTGGATGCTCGCAAGGTGCCATGTCCTTGATCACCCTGACTAAGAACCAATTTGTATAGAGGCCAAAATCCTTACTATTTGTTGTTGCAAGAATAATCGTTTTGAAGCCGTCCCAAATTTTTGTGGTTCTTAGTAGAGATGTGAAGTCCGTCATGGGAGATTCATGAGAACTGAGGCTTGGCTGACCCAATAAGTGTGTGTCATGGAGGGGAGCTAATGTGGTCAAGCTTCTAATCATTCGCTAAGAATAGGCATAGTTGGATTTATCGAAGTGGGAATTCAACAAATATTGTCTCTTTCCATCCTAAGGTTGTGCATCATCTTGGAATCAAAACACTTTGATTGGATCTAAAACATTGGAAAACAAATATTCAACCAAATAATAAAAATTTCAAACCATTTAGGAGGAGCAAATACTAAGCAATAAAGTGTTTGTGGTAAAAAGGA
The DNA here is from genome assembly GCA_007258455.2 of Sequoia sempervirens. Lineage (NCBI taxonomy): Eukaryota > Viridiplantae > Streptophyta > Pinopsida > Cupressales > Cupressaceae > Sequoia > Sequoia sempervirens. Next base: position 99,723 of record VDFB02349553.1, on the reverse strand, counting down.
CTCATTAAGAAAAGATAAAGGACAAATTGAATCTCACATGTGTTTTTTCAAATGATTTCCCTAAAGATCAGAATATGAAAACCAAAGTCTAAAAGTCTTAGTCCAAGAGCTCCCAAGAAACGTATTTCAACACTTTACAAATTTAGAGAGAGAGATTGGTCTTTAACTTTTACAAACATGCTTCAAAGAACAATCCCAATTTGTATTCAATTTACTATTGTCAAAATACATATCTCTTTCAAAGGTTTGAGTTTCTCACATAGGAAGTACAGCATGTTCTTCATTACCGAGGTCTTGTAAACAAAAGTCTCTCTAGGTTCACTTAGGATCAAAATCAACACTCTCATCCATCCCCCAAACATCAATCAAAACCCATCTCACAAACAACTCTTGAAATCTTGGAAAAATCCTTCATACTAAACTTTTGGAAAATCAAATCAAAACCATCTTGTTTGACTAAGTGTGTGTGGATGCATCCTTCTTCATACACTTAGTAAAATTGTCACCTTATGGAAAAATTTATTCCAAGACAACATCTAACCTCTTGGAGTTTATGAGTTCATTATTAAATCCAAAATCAAATCCAAACCAAATCAAAATCAAAATCTAAAATCAAATCCAAGATCAAAAATCCAAAATTCCTAAAGTCTAGTATCTCCTTCAAGGTTCTTAAGAGTTCAATCATTCACAATCTTCCATCTTACATCATCTCATCACCATCCTTTGATCCTTAACATCTTAGAATTTATTTTTTGTACCTAAAGTTTAGATTAATCTAAGGAGTTAGAGGTTCACCTCCCACATTCTTGAAAATTAATCCTTATTTTATGGTCCAAACTAGATCTCAAGACAAGAAGAACATGGAAACAAACAAAGAAACATCAAGTTCAAGTGACTTGATTCAAACTACACACGAAATCAATCCCATCAGATCTAGCAATCCCCTAGTCAATCTTCCACAACTTCCACAAGATCCTCAAGAGGAAGGTTGCCAAGTGGAGGATATTACCAACAACCCACATCATCCCTTGCCCCAACTCAACTCATAGTTACTAAGGGGAGTTCATTGCTTCATTCTCTTCAAACACATCCCCTTGTAAACAACCAAGACTTGGATGCAAACACCATCTTGGGTCAATCTATCCCTCAAGATCTGAAACACCCATATGTTCCACTCGTCTTTCATGACACCAATAGTCTGTCCACTTTTGCTATAAAATTGACATATTCTCTAAATGCACAAGTCTCTCTCCCAATGGTACTACAAAGACAAGTGGGTCTATTTGAACAAGGGGGAATATTTGGGGCCTCATCTTCACTTGCTCAAGGAAATCTGCCACCACTTCCACCACCAATCCCACCACCAATTCCTCTGCCACTACCTCCTCTACCACCAACATCTATATCGATCATTGGTTTAGGGCATCCCTCTCTACCTAAGATACTGATCCCAAAGCAATCAAACAAAAAAAATTCCTCCAATAATGCCACCAATAGCACAACAACAGGTGATATCCATCCAAGCAATGCCATTAGTCATCACAACACATCAAAATGTGGTCTCCCGAGGACCCAGCATATCAATTACACCATCTACCACAATCACTCAAACCACATCTCAACAACCACCTCAACAAAATCTCATCACCCCATCTCACACAATTCTAAATCCTCCACTACCACCTCCAAATCCAAACATGGCGAACCAATACAACATAACATTGAAAGCAGCTTGACAAGCCTATTAAAAGGAACTCTAGCAATACCAAAGTCAACAAGCTGCACAACAAGCGTAGGCACAACAAGCCACCCAGGCACAAGCCCAAGCTTTATTGCAACAACAACAGTCCATGCAAGCTGCTCAAGCAACACAAGTTGCACAATTTGCACAGGCTACCCAAGCTTCCCAACAAGCTCAAACGCAAGCTCAAGCACAATACCAAGAACAACAAAAAGTAGCTCAACAATAAGCGTACCGGAAAGCATTGCAACAATATCAAGCACAACAAGAAGCAACCCAACTATTAGGCCAACAACAAGCATTATTGGCACAACAACAACAAGACCAACAAAAAGCATTTTTGGCACAACAACAACAAGACCAACAACAAGTGTTGTTGGCACAACAACAATTGTAGGCATACCAACAAGCATTGTTGGAACAACAAAAATTTCAACCACCTCCCACAAATACACAAAGCAATCCACCCATCACTCAAACAATCGAACCACCTCAAAACACATTTATCCCACCTCTTGATCTACAAAATGATGTGATGGAAAAATCAAATTTCTCTCACAACAAGTGTTGGACCTCCAATCTAGGAAAACAATGAAAACACCAATCAATTTGTGCCCCTATCCATTTGATAGAAGCCTTGCGATGGTGCCTTTCCCAAAAGGGTTTGAAATCCCTAAATTTGACACATATCGTGGGATGGGTAATCTTGAAGATCACATTAGGAAATTCCAAGTACATTGTATGGAAGTTGCATACGACGACACATATCTAATGCAACTATTCCCTTGAAGTTTGGATGGGCCAGCAATGGAATGGTTCTCTCACCTTTCTCCAAGAATAAAAAAGTTCCAAGAAATTGTGGATACATTTATATAGAACTACACATTCAACATAGGCATGGATGTGAGTTTAGAGGAACTATCTACTCTCAAACAACCTAAGGGTGGAACATTCACATCCTTCCTACAATGATGGTGATCCAAGGCTAACACAAGCAAGTGGACCATGCCAAAAGAACAACAAATCTGCACTATCATTTCCAATCTCAAAAAAACCTTGTCCTTCCATGTAAAAATGCAATGCATTCCCACATATGACCATTTGACCCTAAAGCACTCAACATGGAAAGAGCCCTTATTGCACAAGGAGGGACACCAACATATCAAGAATATCAAGAAAACTGCCTGTCAACTAGTTACAACAAAAACCTTGCACATGGGCCAAAAACAAAAATGACACTAATGATGGTGTGGTTGATGACAAGGTCATAATCAGTGCTCCAAAACAAAACACACAATCATACCAACAACTGCAAGGAAACAATCAAAACAACACACAAGCCAACGTAGTATCACAACAACTCAATAGTCAAATGGTCAATAATCTAAATAATTAGGGGGGACCATCCCCATGAAACAAATACCCCCCCAAACAAAAATACACAGCCCTTTGGGAATCAATCAAATATTTATGAAGAAACTAGTACAAGAGAATCTCACTAAAATCCCCATCTATGATAATTATCAAGAGCCCCAAGTGAAACCACCATGGTATAATGAAAACCACCTTTGTGATTTTCATAAAATCAAGGGGCACATAATGACTAGTTACATGAGATTGAAAAAATTGATCAAAAACCTTATTGATGAAAAAATCATAAATGTTGACCAACCTATAGGAAATCAAGACCTAAAGATATACACAAATCTTATGCTAGATTATAATAAATGGAATAACCATGGAAAGAAAAAATATGACAATGTAAACCATGTTTATGATCATGTTGTCACATCCATAGATGAATGGGTCACTATTGTTAACATCAAGGGAGCTAAAGCCGATTATGGAGTCACCACACGTGATGACAAGGTTACCATTTCTGGATCATCCCAACAATCCAAGGCATCAACCTCTAATCTAAGATCCATTCCTAATGGTTATAATGTCTTGGACTAGCTGAAAAGAACCCTTGCTCAGATCTCCATCATGGAGCTACTAAAGATCTCACCTGCACATAGGAAAATCCTAGAAGTGTTGTCTTCATCCACTATCCATGCGAATCTCGATGCTGGCCAGTTCCAAGCTATGGTTAGACACATCACCACCCCACATCTCCTAACATTTTTTGGTCAGTACTTCCCCACACAACCATCTCATAACTGCACACTCCATCTCAAGGTCTTGATCCATAAAAATAAAGTCAAAAGGGTCTTGGTGGATGGGGGTGCAAGTCTAAATATCTATTCACTCAAGCTAATAAAGAATTTGGGATTCTCCAAGGATGCCATTGAAAAAGGTAAAGGTATTACAATCAGAGCATATGATGAGCAAGAAAGAGTTTCTCAAGGCACTATTCAACTCCCTATTCAAGTAGGGCCAACCATCGTGGCAACCACATGCCAGGTCCTTGATCTTGATTTACCTCATAATATCCTCCTAGGGAATCCATGGATCCATGGGATGCAAGTTGTCTCATCTACCTTCTATCAATGTGTCAAGTTTCCCTATCAAAATCAAGAGGTCACAGTCCATGGTGATCTTGAGCCCTTTTATTATTGCAAAAACCTGGAAGCCAAGTAATACAAAATCCCTCAAGTCCCAAAGAATGATGAAGGCCCTACAACTCCACATGTAGACCCAGCTACCTTAGCCTCCACTTCTGATACAAATAAACTACCATTCCTAACATATATGATATCAAAGTCATTATCCAAGAAAATGGGTGTGGGGATTACAAAATGAAGAAAAGCTACTTTGTAATAGGAGAGTTACCTCAATCTCCTAGGTCTCGCGGGCAGCCTCAACCAATTGGAACATCATCCCAAACTTTTAAAGTAGACCCCTCTAGATTCAGATGTTGAGGAGACCTAAGTCAAGAAGTGGTAGATGAAAAATATATCAATTCTACTATACCAAGATGAAAGGCCCCGTTCTTGATCTTCCCATGGATGATAGTAGCAAAGGACTACAAATGATGCTTGGTATGGGCTATAATAGAAACAAGAAACTTGGGCAGAATGACAATGGTCTTCTAGTCCCTATCATTCATGAGAAGTGTATAAGGAATCTTGGCCTTGCATGTACTCCTCCAAAAATAACCATACTTGGAAAAGGTGCCTCGGTTAGAAAGGTCAAAGCTCCCCCTCAGTTGTCGGTATCCACACATTTTCCCCTAGACAACTATACCTTTGACATAACCGATGTCTGTGATGAGGACCCCATAACTAACTTACCCATGCTATTCAAGGATTCCTCCCTTCTCACGATTAGTACCCTATCTTTTGAGTCAAACAACCAAACCCATGAGCTAAACTTAGTTTATCCCCAACTTATTGATTACGACCAACAAGGACCACCAATTCTAGACACATTCAAAAATGATGAGTCTCTCTTAGAATTCATGGGATTGTGGGATACTATACCATGTGGAGATCAAAAAGTTTGGTTTGACATTGTGCTGGAAAAAACATGCCTATTATGGGGAAACAATTGAATCCCTCAGTCGCAAAAGTGAAAATTTAAGAATAATATCTAGGTCTTTGACTGAAAACCACACTATGGCACTCTCTAACCTAAAAATAGTAAAAATAAAGGACACATCCAATGATGAAAACCTCTTTGAGGTGTCAGAGGATGAGGGATTCAATCTTCTCCTTAGTACTATTCATTAGGAGAAGTAAGTAGTCTTAGCAGAGAAGTGCAATCCAGTCAACCTGGGGACAAAAGAAATGCCACATATCACCTTCTATATAGAATCACTTTTGATAGAAGAAAAAGAAACTCTAGCTTCATTCCTAAGGGAAAGAAAGGTAAACTTTGCATGGACCTACATTGACATGCCTGGTCTTGATCTAGAAGTTGTGGTTCACCATCTAGCCATCTATCTAGAAGCAAAACCAGTAAGACAAAAACTGAGAAAGATGCATCCACAAATAGAATTATTCGTCAAGATGGAATTACAGAAGCTCCTTGATGTTGGCTTCATATGGCCAATTTATTATCTAGAGTGGGTTTCAAACCTTGTACCTATTTCAAAGCCCACTAGGGGCATCCGCATCTACACAGACTTCAAAGACCTTAACAAAGAATGTCCCAAAGATGATTTCCCTCTCCCAAACATAGATATGATTGTGGATATGACAATAGATCATGAAATTTTGTCATTAATGGATAGATTCTTAGGGTACAATCAGATCATAATAGCTAAGGATGACCAACACAAAATGACTTTCACTTGTCCATGGGGGACATATTGCAAGAATATGATGCTATTTGGGTTGAAAAATGCAGGAGCTATCTATCAAAGGGCCATGACACTAATCTTCCATGATATGATTCAAAAAATTGTGGAAGATTATGTGGATGACATATTTTCCAAGTCAAAGAAATGTCGAGATCACATAGCGGCATTAGTCTCCATCTTCGATAGGATAGAAGAATACAAGGTTAGACTCAATCCAAAAAAGTGTGTCTTCGGGGTACAATCAGGAAAGTTACTAAGATACATTGTATCTATGAGAGGAATTGAGATAGACCTCACCAAAGCCAAATCAATCCACAAGATGGAGGTACCAAGAACCTTGAAGCAGTTGAGGGGTTTGTAGGGAAGGCTCAAATCCATCCATCGATTCATAGTGCAACTAGCAAACAAGGCTATCCCATATTCTCATCTACTCCACAAGGGGGTAGCATACAAATGGGATGAGAAATGTGACTAGTCTTTCAATAAGATCAAGGAGTACTCACACCACTAGTTCTCATGCCACCAATTCTAGGAAAACCCTTGATCCTATATATATCGACAACAATAGTAGCCCTCGATGCTCTTGTTGTCAAACAGATTGCACCTGAATGCTTGAATGACTAAATTCAGCAATCCTTCAGGCTGTGGGTATTTCGATGGCAAAGATAGACCTCCAGATTCTAGGTTGGTTCCTATATGATTCTCAAATTGATAACTGGGTAACTTGTGTTGGAAAAGGGATACAAGTATGTAATAGATGCACGTAAAACTATAAATTGATGGTGATACACCTAATTAATAAAGACCTACAACTATGATTCACAATGAACTTCAGAAAAAATATCCACACAATTCAATCAATAGTTTGACCACAAAAATAATTCTAAGGTTTGAATAAACTACTTTTGAAGGAAAACAGAGTTTTCTCAACAAAAAATGAATAGATTATTCTGTTACACAACTCTAGACCTGTGATTTTCACTATTTTTAATGCATGCAAATATAAATGAGACAATAATTTTAAAGTTTTTTATATTAAACACAGTAAAACTTCATCAAATCATTCATAAAAAAATCATAATGACAAGGTAGACTTTTGATTTCACCGAAATTGAAGGAATCTTTGCAAAATGACACAAATTGAACCTGTAAACTTGCTGCTGTATTAATTTCTAAAAGTCAAGTTACAGGATATTTCTCTTTGCAGAATGCAAAGGCTAAAAAACAAGAACTAGAGGAAAAAGACTAAATTTTTCCAATATATATAAAAGGCATGCACAAAGTAGCCAAAAGGTGAATTGAATGAGAACTGAAGTGAAAACATCTCCAATGTGAAATCTGAGTAAAAGAGAAAATCCTGATAAAAATAGCTCAAACTCATGCAAAAATGAGTGAACTCAGGCTCAAACTCACAGTCACAATGTGTACAACTGAAAAGTAACTCGAACTGGCTCCAGAATGCATAAAAATAGCACTGAAAGTGAACTAAAGTCGAAAAATATCTTTGAAGTTTTCCTCTCACGAGCAAAAGCAAAAAGCCTCAAAAAAAATATTTAGGACTCAAGCTAATTGCACTCTCACTATCTCAAAACGGTCATGCATGTATGTTGACCCAACAAGTCTCCAAAATTTACTCCTCCAACTGAAGATGTAACTCAAAAATGCCTCATGCATGGGAGTCTCAAATCCACTTGTTTAATTCATTTCACATGTGCATGAGCGAAACTTTTTTTTAAATGTAAACCCCCTTTTTGATAATAGTTGTTTCAAAAACTATTTAAAAAAATATATATTATTTTAATAATATTTGAAAAACAACTTTACAAAGCATATATTTAAAGGGGCACAAGTAAATGAGTGCATGTCTTTGATAGAAAAAAGAACCCTCTTATGACTCCGTCCATGCACTTCATACTTAGCACATTTCACCATTCTCATTATATACCGATTGATCACATCATTAGGAACATTGACTTTAAAGTCATGGCCATGGAGAAGATTAATCAAAATGATTTTGATTGAAAATATATAGTCAAAAATGCCCATCATGAGAATAGGGAAAGTAAAAAATAAACATCGAACCCTAAACTTCACTTTCATTTCTTACTTTGCAACTTCATGAACAAGCTGCTGCTGCCAAGGTGTAGGGTTTGATGCTCAACCTGAAGAAGGACTGGAGATCTGGCTTACTGGTAAACTTGTTGATTTTCCTTCTTGCTGCTATATCTCTATGAAATATTTTTTGTAGAAGCTTCGTTTTTGCAAAAGAATGAAAGAAATATGCATTTTCTCTATCTTCTATTTATGAGAGCCTTCCCTATATATAACATTGTTGTGTGGCCTTTATGTTCTTTTGATTTAATTATGAAAATATTGCAAATAACAGATTCCTTTATTTCAAAATTTCTGTGTATAAGAAATTCTTCACTATCCTATAGAGATATCTCTTTATGAACTCGGCCTCCATTGATAATCTGGTGGCCATGAAATTTCTAGAACAGATCTTGTCAAGGGTTTTGTGCTATGCTTGGCCTATCATCTGGTAAGTGGCTCCTGCTTAGAAAAACACTATTGTATTCCTAACAAACGTTGAGAGTTTGAGTATGAAAAGAATTGTATGCTTCAGGCCACGACCTTTGTAGATTTTATCTAATCTCTGTACATTCCTTTTTGTGGTATCTCCTTGCTCCATTGAGGCCACCATTATGCTATACATTTTTTCCATGGAAAAGAGAAGAAACTCTCATATTCTAGGTTTGTTTCAAGCTAGGGTTAGAAAAATCATATCCTTCTCAAAAGCTTAATTATATTCAAGCTGGGGCCATTTTTCACTGTCTCTTCTGTGACTATACTCCATTGTTTAATTATATAGCTGATATTTTGTTGACTGCTCCTCATTTGTTGCATTATCTAGAAGAGGGTTTTGACTCTCCTGTAGGCCGCCTTGGAATTTCTACGTATTTGCATTTAAGAACTTTGTATATATTCTTTTTCCATCATCCCTATAGACCCGTTCCATTTTTTGTGGTATTTATGGACAGTCACTATATATAAGGTTAATGACTGTAGGTCTTTGCAAAAATCATTGTACATTGTCCCAAAATCAAGCACTGTTCCTTAATATAATGACAATGAAGAAATTTTTCCTGAATGATGAGACAAAAGCAATGAGGCTTATTTGATATTGTTCTAACCAACATTAAAATGCATTCATTGATTGCCTACTATTTGACACATTTCACAGTCATTATCCTTCATCCATGTCTGTGTTGATTTTGTGCAATTTTCTCATAGCAATAGCTGTCATGTCAATCTCCATTGATCTGTAAACTATCCTTTTGTTATTTTTGTCACTAAATAGTTGTATTCTTTACTTCCAAGAAACTATGTTGAGCTTTGAATATGGACTTCAACAAATGTTCTCTTGACTGTGCTCATCTATGATGAAATCGTTGTCACTTAGCATGATTGTCCTATCATTATGTAATTGAAACTTTTGATATTTCATTAGCACGAGATATGATATCATGACTGCACCTTTCTTGTTTGATATCTCACTTATGCATGACTATACTGTGATTGTGTTAAACTTTGAATATGGATTTTAGCAATGTTATCTTGTGATCACTGACATGTTGCCGTGATCTACTCATAAAAAGATTGATTATTTGTTGTCTTGCCAAGATTATTAAACTCTCTAGATGAATCGGTGACTTTCCTTAATCATTCTAAACTACTCATGTGCGAACAAAAGAAATTGGGAATGGAAAATAGTAATGGCAGCCATACCCCTTGATATATTGGTGATGTTTCTTGATGTTTTTATGTAACCATGCTCTTATTATAGCCATGTAGACTATCCTTCATGTTGTCACTATCCCTCTTGAGTCTATTGATGAACTATGTATGTGCTTTGAAGTTATAAGAAATAATTTAATTGCTCGAGTTCTCTATTTTCCCTTTAGTATAAAGGGGATCCATACTTTATGTGAATACAATGTGAATAAAAAAGAGCTGAAACTAAGCTAATGCATGCAGTTGATTATGCTCCTTCAAACATTTTCTAATTGTTCCTTTGAATGATGAGTGAAAGGATGATTTTCTCAATCTATTTTTGTCATAATGAATCAAAGGCTGCTCTTGTGAATTTATCTTATTACAATAGTCCTTTCTTGATGACTATAATTGAATCTTTGATTATTTGATGACTCTCATGTATGAATGTTGAATGAGAGGACACTTTTTTGATATGCTAGGCTCAACCCTTGTGGGAGCCTATTTTTCTCCACATATCTAATGAAATAGATCATGAACATAATGAACCTATTCCTGCACATTTAAACAAACATGTTAGTAAAATAGATGAAGTTGAAAGCTTCCATTGAATTATGCTTTCTTTTGAATAGTGAAATCATTTGATGGATGCCTGATCGAATGTATGTTATATTTTTGTTGGTAGTGTAGGCATAAGATAGGATATGATTTGTCATTGCTTAGAGACCATCTCTAATACCACATTTCATCATATTTGTAGATGCCTTTGGAGCCTGGAGCTAGATCAATTTCAAAGCACAACAACTGAAGACTTCAAGTGTAACGATGATTCATCATTCCAGGCAATGATGAATCACCTTCTATCTTATGTTTACATTATTTTTAGTTGTATGATATACACTTCCTTTTTTTATTCATCATTTGATTATAAATATCAAATTGGCTACTCCCACGGCTTAAGTGGGACCTTGATCTTTACAATATGAATAAAGCAAAATTTGTTATGCAAATGTCTAATTTTCTATTACAAGTACTTGCATAATAAACTAAAAATCATCTATAATCTAATTTTTACATGATGACACATACTTAGCAGAAAAATGTGAAATTCTAGGTACCTCTCAATGATGAATTTAATTCAGCTCTACCTATTTGAGCTTGTAGTGAAAAATAGTTAACAACTCTCTTACCACAACATGATGAAAATGGGAAAGAGAGTGCTATTTACTACATCAATAGAACCATGGTGGGACATGAGCTGAATTACACATCCATTGAGAAGGCTTGCTTAGCAGTTGTGTTTTCCACACAAAAATTTAGACACTATATGCTAGCACATAGATAAAACTCATTGCAAAGATAGACCCTCTCAAGTATCTTCTTTCTAAAGCAATGCTCATAGGGAAAACAACTAAATGGGTTATGATGTTGACAAAACACGACATTGAGTATGTAGAAAAAAAGGCCATTAAAGGATAAGCAATTGCAAATCAGGTGGAAGAAGCACTGATATATTCAGAGAATCCACTTGTATCAGAGTTCCTCAATGAGTCTATCTTTAACCTAAGTGTGGCAAATAATTGGAAAATGTACTTTGATGGATCCTACACACAACATGGGTCAGGAGTGAGAGTCTTCTTCATTACACTACAAGGGGATTGCATACCCAAATCATATAAGTTGTCTTTTCCTTGCATAAATAATATTACAAAATATGAGGCCTTTGTCAGAGGACTCAAAATTGTAGTACAATGGCAGATCATGACACTCAAAGTCTATAGAGATTCACAACTTATCATCAACTAGGTAAATGATGAATAACAAATGAAGGAAAAGTTGACCCCATACAAGAAACCGGTGGAAAGCCTCAAGGAGTCCTTCATTGATGTCATGTTTGAGCAGATACCAAAGGAAAATAATAGAGTGGTGCTATGGAAACATTTGGATCACTACTGGATATCCCACGCAATGTCCCTAAGCAAGAATTCCTTGTAGAGCAGCTTCTCTTACCAGCATTTGAGGTATCATATTTTGAATTTGTGTGTGAAATTTTTGGTCTCGGTGATCCTTGGTATCATGACATATACACCTACTTGAGAATAGGAGTCCTCCCCTCTGATATAACCACGAACCTTAAAAGAACATTTGTCAAGAATTCATCATGCTTTATTATCTTAGGAGACACCCTATACTGTAGGAGTATTAAAGGAACCCTCTTACGGCCTAAACACTGAGGAAGCTTTGACTGTTTTAACTGAGGTACACAATGGAATTTGTGGGTCACATTCGAGTGGTATGACCTTGGCTAAGAAACTGTTGAGGACTGAGTACTATTGGCCTACGATGGAGAGGGAAGCTCACGACTATGTCCAAAGGTGCTTGCAGTATCAACATGGGGATCTCATTTGGGTGCACCAGCTCAGGAGCTCCACCAAATCATTACACCTTGGCCCTTTTCACAATGGGGGTTTGATCTCATTGGAAAAATCACCCCCACCTAATCCAGTGGACATAGGTTCATAATTACCACCACAAATTACTTCATCAAGTGTGTAGAGGCCATTCCCATGACCTATATCACAGGAAAGTAGATTTCCAAGTTCATCCTGAACTACCTAATTTGCTTCTATGATGTCCCTCAAGCCATTATCTCAGATAACAAGACACCTTTCAAAAACTAGGATGTTTGAGACCTATGCCAAAATTTCAATATCCAACATCTCTTTTCCAATCCTTACTACCCCTAGTATAATGACCAAGCAAAAGCTACCAATAAGACCATCTTGAAAATCCTAAAGAAAATAGTCAATGACACTAGTCGTGACTACACTTATAGTTGAATCTTGCCTTATGGGCCTATCGAATGAGTATCTGCATGCCAAGAAGTGCAACCCCTTTCCCCCTGGTCTATGGATCAGAATCCATCCTTCCCATTTAGATTGAGCTCCCCTCCTTGAGAATATCATTACAAAATCTCATCATTGATGAAGAATAACGGGTATCACGATTGAACAAGTTGGAACTACTAGATGAGCAATGCATGGAGGCCTTAAATCATTTGTAAGTCTACCAAAACCCTCTCAAGTGGAGCTACAACAAGAAGACCAGGAGTTAGAACTTTCAAGTCAGAGAACTTGTACTAAAGGAGAATTGGAAAAATGTACCAAATCTTGATAGTAAGGGAAAATTTGAACCCAATTGGTTGGGACCCTTCATCATCACAACGAGCTACAAATCAAGAGCATATCAATTATCCAAACTAGAAGGGGAACCTCTATAGGAGCCCATGAATAGATCCCATCTCAAAAAAAATTATGCCTAAATTTGCAAGGTATAAATTATCCAAAAATACAAAATAAAAAATAAAAATTAAAAAGAAAAATCCAAAAAACATCAGAAAAAGGATTTAAAATAGTAAAGAAAAAAATAATCCTCTAGTGAAAACCACTTCAGTGGCACTTTAGACAAGTACCTTGGTGAAAACCTAGCAAATAAACACCTTGTGTAAATAAGCACTTTCCATCCAGCATGATGCCTGTGGCTTGTTCTGCATCATCCATCCATCACACTTTCGTATCTCCATCCATCACTCATCTGTGTTCACATTATAGATAGATCTTGTGTTCATAGCATGATCCCTCCTAGTACTACTCGACCCATTCCTAAGGTCAGTTTGTCCTACCTATATTGGAGTAGTCTATCACACCATGCTGGGGGCATGTTCTTATACCCATGTTGGATTGGATTCATGTATATTCTTGCAGTCTTTCTAAAAATAAAAAAATCCAAAAACATTCGTAAAATAATGTGAAAGTCCAAAAACATTCAAAACATGTTAAAATTCCAAAAATAGGTTAAAAATTCAATTGAAAATTCAAAAATAGAGTCGTCTTGTCAAACTATAGGTCTTTGAGCTCTGAACGTAGGCAAGGTTGATCTTTGAACATCCCCCAAAACACTTAGGTTAGTCCTTTAGGAGTTTGTCATAATAAGCTAGCAATCCATTTATTTATATCTCATCAATAAACGAGTCTGTGACAATTGAACTACATGGTCTCTACATGTATAATGTAGTAAAGGATAATCTTTGATCAACCCTTGAGGCCCCTAGGATAGCTCTTTAGGTTAGGTTCTTGGTCAAAATCTTAGAAAACCCAAAAAGATTGGAAATTTTGAAAATCAAAACATTTGCAAAACATCTTGAAAATACCAAAAACATCCAAATATTTGAAAAAAATCTATCCATCTCATTTCACATTCACCCACAATAAACATCCACTCATAATAAACGATCGTCATCTTCAACCTTTGGCAACACAAATGAAAATAAGTCTAGCAGATCAAAGTGAAAACTCAAATGTCAAAAGTCTCAAGTCTAGGTTAGTAGGTAAAATTTTTGGTCTACTCTTGGTATTAATAGCCCATCATATAATCAATCCCAAATCATCTAATAACATCATGTCCTAGGATGCAACCTTCCTACAATGGACATCAACATCAGGCGTGTCACTATAGTTTAGTCTTGGCTAGCGGTATGAAGAACATTAGATTGTTTGTTTACTTGATCTTTGTCTTTTTGACTTATCTTATTGTGCTCACTTCAATGACCTCTCGATGATGCCCAAACAAAGGGATTTAGAGAGAAAGGAATGAGGCAACGATCATTATATTTTTTCTGTTGTCCTTGTTGGATATTCTTGTAATATAACTTTGGTCATGCTTACTTTGTTTGGTCTGTAGGAAGGGTGTTTTGGGTGTCTTGTTGACCACATAAGAAGGCTTTCCTTTCTATGTTTTGGTATAAGATGTTTGAAATATCTAAACTGCATTCTAAATAGGGTTCCATATGCCAGGTGTGAACAAGGATACTCCTATCTGATTGTTGAGTCAAAGTTCATCACACTAGGTACAACACCATCTTGGTTTTGTATACCTTGATGCATCGTGCCTACGTGTGTTATCAAACATAAGGTAAGTAAGCCCTTTTAAAATCCCAATTCTTGATAAACAATACATCATCATCATCATCCTCATCTCTAATAAAGTCTCGTAGATCATGGAATTGTTGGATCCTCTTTTCATCATCATTTATTCTTTATTCTCTTCGCACTAACATGGTACCATGACAATTAATCAAAACATCACCAATGCATCCATCCTACATCCACAAACTATGAACATGCTGCATATTACATCATATCATATAGGAAACATTGATCATCTCACATACATTACATTTCCATCATTTACATCATAATATAGATTGGTTATTCTAAGCATCTCATAAACTATACATTTGCATCCATTGCATAATCATATAGGAATCATCATAACATCCATATATGCATCACCATATCATACATGAAAAAGATACTGAAAAAAAAGAGAGCATGTCATAACATCTCATACATCTCATAATCATAGGATATAAACATCATCCATTAGGGGTATAATATAGATCTGTTAGTCTAAGCATATTAAAATCATGGGCATATCATAAACATCTCCATCCATACATCCATACTCCATACATTGTCATCACAAAAGTACATAGAAAATACAAAAGAGAAATGCATCCATGACATCCATAAACATCTAAATAATCATACATTGCATCATATCATATATAATCACATCACATATAGAATAGTAGATACATTCATCCATAATGCATAAATAAAGTAGACACATCACATAATGAATCAATCATATCATATATATATCAAAAAATATAACTATCATGGTACAAATCAGAATCATGTGTATGTGTATTAATCAGTGTACAATGCCCATAGGGCTATAAAAAATGGAGCCTGTGGATCTCAAAAGGAATAAAGTGTCAACCATAACTATATGTGGTAGCTAGCCCTGGTAGCTACTCCCCTCGCCTTCTTGTCTCTCAGTTCGATCATCTATTTGTCTCATCCCTATTTGTTGAGAGTACTCTAATACCCAAGCTGTCATAGGTACAACCTGCTAATAATGGAGCCTATAGTACTCGACCTCTCACAAAGCCTCATGGTACATCCATGCAGGAACTATACTATCCTGAGATGAAGTAGCCATTTTATCTAGCTATTGTCTCCTGCTGACCTCCTGGGCTAGTTGCAACTCTGTCACCTGCCTCTATTGACACTCTTGATCTCTCTATTGTGAAGGACTGGACCTGTTATCTGGCCTAGTCCCTCTCTGTCGTAATCACCTATATCTGAGCCTGTAGACCCTAAATTTTCCCCTGAAGCTATTGTAACTGGGCATCTTGTGGGTCTAGTTGTGGTGGCTAACGTGGCTATTGATCCCCCAACTAGTCCCTTTGCTATTGGGAATCCCTCTTATCCCTTCGATCTCTTTCTTGATCTAGTTGTTGGGGAGGTGGCCCACCTCCTCCTCCAAGTGCTCCCGGGACCTATCTTTCATGTCCCCTCCTGGTTGTCCTGCTTCGGGGTCTCCTCTAAAGAAGCGCTACCCTTGGAACTGTAAGCCATAGTGGGGGCCTAAACCAATCATCATAGGCACATGTGGTGCCAAGATCTTCCTATCCCTATGTGTAGGCCCATGGCCTAGCCACTAGCTTCCTAAAGTTGTTAACCGCATCAGATTTGGGGATTGTTTGTCCCCATGTGGTCTCTCTAGATGTATGCACGAAAATAGCCACATATTGATCATCGGGGATATCTTGAACGTCCCCAAACTGTTGGGCTACTCGGTTTGGCAGGTAACACTCAATCATGGTGTGCTCGCACCACTACATTAGTTGATCCTGTCTCATATAAAATATTTGTTGCACATCATTGTACCAGGAAAGCATATGTAACCAAGGCCTCCAAGTAAACACTATCATCTCATCGATAACTCTATGCCAGTGCGGTACGACCAACCTTCTTGTATGTCTCAAGGTGATGCCAATTCAGTACCTCCAAACTGTTGGGTCATCAGGCTCAACATTGACCACCATAACCATTGTTTAGAGCACAACAATGTGCTTCCAGGCCCAGATGTGTAATAATGTAATGTCGGTACCAATCGCTCAATTATCATAGTAGGAAAATTCATGTAGATCATGATATAATGAGGTCAGCATCACTGGTCCCCAAGCAAATAGTGTCCTCTCCCGAACATCCACTCCCAAGCCAAGCCCCATCCCAAGCTAAAATATATGCCCTGTCGATCTAGAGCCACCAACCCTGATATGATTGCAACAACGATCAACCTAAAAATTGGCACTTGGTGTTTGTAGTAGTCCAGGTCAAGCTAGCCCTCAAAAAGTGTGAGCTCCTCCACCTCCAGGACCTTAAAGCATGCATCACCACTGGCATTGATATCATAAATAACTCGCTCACCATGAATCTTCAACCGCAAGATACACCAAACATCCTCCAGTGTAACAGTGGCCTTGTCAGTGGGATGGTGAAAGGATGAGGTCTCGCTATGCCACCTCTTAGCTAGTGTGATCATCATTTCCAAGTGGTTCCTACTAGTAGGTGCATAGGCAATGTACTAGAGGCTGATCTAGCCTAGGTGCTCCTATCACAACTTGTGTAAACCGCTTAATCTTCTTAACACTGAGGGTCAATGCTTGCATGAAAGCATAGAATCTCTGTCCTCCTGCACTCATAAAGTCACAACGTCAAAATTTGTCAAAAAAAAATTGGCCTTGTTTGGAGTTTTCGACACAAGAACAATGATTGCATTGCTATTTGCAATGGAATCACCCTTTGGAAACTCCAAACAATGACTCTAGACCCCTTTAAAATGCAAATCAGGTCGTTGCATTGCTATTTGCATACATAGGCCCCTTTGACCTAAAAGCCTTAAACCTAAATTGAATTGTAGCATCACCATTTGTAGTTTGATACGCTAAAGCTAAATTTTGACATGGCATCACAATTTATAGTAGTGGTGCTATTTGACCCTTAGCATTGTCGATTATGCACTTTTATCATCGCCATATAGCGACACTAGAGAGTTTGACCTTTCAAAATGTAATAAATGCGCTAAAAAATTGAAACTCAAGGTCAGGTAAGGATCACATATTGTTGGTCCTACACCTGGAGGTCTCTGGTATACTTGAACTCCCTCAAAAATGTGTTGGGGAAGCACTCTTTGCACCATTCTGTAAGAGGGTCAGAGCTCAAAATCATGAAATTCTCAAGGTGCGAATGCAAAAATGAATGGAAAGTGACCCCTCCAAGGCTATTTAAGTGTGAAAATTAGGGGTTTTTTCCTATTTTTAGCCATTAAGCTAGGGTTTTGCACCCTCTACCCTATTTTTTCCCAATCGAAGCTCATTTTAGGTTTTTTTCTCATGTTTTAGAATATTTTTAGCATTGGGGCATCCAAAAAAATAAAAATAAAAATTGAATTTTGATCTCGACAAGGTTATTCTTTGAAATAATGTAGTAGGTACATTGCTTTAGAGAGGGGAAAAATGTAGGCATTCAAATTATCCTGATTGATATCATGCACTCGATCCTGATTCACTAACATCAATTCTTTCTAAATCACTTCTAACCAATTAATTGAATAATCCTTATTTAATTAATTCATCATAATTCCTCTTTGATTAAATAAATCAATTTTATTTGATTAAATCCTAATGTTCCTCTTTTGATTAAATAAATCATTTTATTTAATTAAATCCTAAAGTCATCTCTTTTAATCGAATAAATTAACCTTTATTTGATTATAGCTAATGTTCTTCATTTAATTGAAGAAATCAAACTTTATTTAATTAAATTACTAATGTTCAATATTCCTCTCATTTGATTTAAATAAATCTAAAAATCTAAATCAAATGTCATATCAACTAATTCCATCTAAAGTTAATTAAATCCTAATTAACTCTAACTCTAATCCTAAAATCCTCTAGCTTTTGCAGCTTGCACATATAAATCAATTTATTTGATTTATTAATTCTTCTATTTCCATTGAAATATGACATCTCTTTGGAATATTCCATCAATTTGAAATCTCCCTCCCAAAAGGACTTGTCTTCCAACATGGCATTTATAGCTCTTACATGTCCTTTTCCTTGAGCCAAGTGGCATTAACTCATATTTCAACTCTTCCTCCACAAGCCATATTTTGAATTTAAAATTCCACCTAATTGCATTAATTGGTACATTGATCAAAATGTGCTCCACCTCTCTTCAATAGCATTTTGACAAGTGGCACAATGGCATTGGTCTATCTTTCATCCCACATCCTTCCTATTTCTCATTTCTCCATCCTTCTTTCCTATAGATAGAGGACTTCTCTATTGATTTGGGATCCACAACTTTATGCAAGATTACTATCTATATCTATTTGAGCAAGTTCATCCACCATTTTCATCCAAGTTTTTATAGTTTCTCATCAATCTTGGCAAGGTTATTGACAATTTTTATCAAGGAGCACACAATCATCATCAAGATCATCAAATCTTTCCAAGGAATTGGGAAAGGGCTTCTTTCTGCATCAAAGAAGCACCAATTCCCCCACAAGATGCTTGTTTGAATGTTTTGAATAAAATTTCTTAGCTTTCAATAGATTTCATTTGATATTCTATCTTGTTTTCTTGTTCATTGTATTTGAATGAATTGCATGGGGAATGTTTTCTATAGATTTGTTTATTGACTAACATTGTATTGTTTGATCATGTTTGAGTGGGTCTAGACCAAGAATTCACAAATATAATATTATAATATATTATTATATAATATTAAACTAAAAGACATTATAATAATATATTAAATTTAATATGCACATGCTATATTTGAACAATTATATTAAAATATTAATATAATATATTAAATTAAATGTATATTCCAGACTTGACCAAATTAAAAAAAATGACCTAAACATAACAAATATATGTTTCGAACGGACACCTATTTCATTTAGGTGTTTGCTATGGCACCATGTACTTTCTACCCGAGCCTAGAAAAAGACAAAACAAAATTTCACATTTTTGGCAAGTTAAAAATGCCTTTTTTGCACATTGCCAGTTTTTGGACCCCCATAATCTTGCATAGACCCAAATTAAGAGTTATTAAAAAATGTGAAAACCTGAAATTTCAAGTTTTTGACCATTTTCCTCATAAATTAATTAAAAAATACAAAAAAATCCAATCATTAAAAATTACATATTTGAAAACTAGACATTGTCATCTATAATGTGTTTTAATTTCATAAACAATTTTGAAAAAAACCTCATCAACTATATTACCAAAGTTAGTTTTTTCTCTTAAAATTACCATGACCTTGTACTTGTAGGTCCAAGGCTATGTGTTGGGTTACTATGCCTTTTCAAAGCCTAAATCCAACTAAAAAACATGTATTATGAGTTCTAAATTTTTTGGAACAAGTACCAACTTTAAAATGGGTACCCATTCTAAAAAATAAATGGGTACCTATTTTAAAGTTGAAAAATGAAACTTCGCTTGAATGTGGACCCAACTTCTTGCACTTACCCATATAGAGAGAGAGATAAAGATAAAGAGAGGGAGAGATAGATAGATATAGATGAAGAGGAAGAGGGAGAGAAGAGGGGAGAGAGATAGGTAGAGGAGGGACAAAGAGAAGAGGAAGAAGAGATGGAGATAAATAGGTAGAGGATGGAGGGAGAGAAGAGGGAAGAGATGGAGAGATAAGTAGAGAGAGAGAGAGAGATTAAAGGGTTGATAGAGGGATATATAACTTAATATGTAGAGATGAAGATAGAGAGGGAGAGAGGGGGAGATATAGATAGAGGGCGATATAGAGAGATAGAGAGGGATAGGGAAAGAGATAGGGAGAGAGATCTAGAGAGATAGGGAGATATAGGTATCTAGAAAGATATGGATAGAAAAAGATAGAGAGAGGAGTGAGATAAATAGGTAGACCATTTAGAAAGGGAGAAGTGATAGCTTCAAAATTTAGGGATTGAAATATTACTAAAATAAAACCTTTGAATTCATTACCAATAGGTTCACATGTTGCTCAATAGATAGAGAGTGAGAGAGATAGATAGGGGGATATATAGAGAGATAGAGAGGGAGAGGGAGAGGGAGAGATCTATATAGAGAGATAGGGAGATAGCGGTAGAGAGATATGGATATAAGAAGATAGAGAGAGGAGCAAGAGGAAGATAGAGAGAAATAAAGAGGTGGAGATATAAAGTAGGGGATATGGAGTGAATAAGAGAGATAGAAGTAGATATAATGAGGTATAGAAAGAGGGAGTGATAGGGAGAGAGGGAGAGAGAGGAACAGATAGGGATAGAAAGAGGAGGAGGTGGGGATAAAAAGGAGAGATAGAGAGATAGATATAACTTGGGAAAGATAGAGGGGATGAGAGAGGGAGAGATGGAAGGAGAGAGGAAGAGGGAGAAGGAGAAAAAGAGATGGAAAGAGGGAGACAATGAGAGAGAGGGAGAAGGAGAGATAGAAAGATAGAGGAAGTGATATATAAATAGGTAGAGAGAGGTGTATATGTATATATATATAGAGAGAGAGAGAGATGTAGGGAGATATAGAGTGAATAAGAGAGAGATAGAGATAATGTGACATAGATAGAGAGGGAGAGATAGATATGAGAATATAGAGATAGAGGGGGCAAGAGTGAGAGATAAATGAGGTGATAGAGACATGTAATAGAAATAGAGATAGAGATATGTAGGAAAAAAAATGAAGTGTATGTGTGTGTGTGAGAGAGAGAGATATAGAGATAAAGAAATAGAGGGAGAGAAATAGAGAGAGGATGGATGAGAAGTAGATAGATATATAAATAGGGAGCGATAGGAAGAGAGGGATAGATAGAGAAAGAGATATAGTAGGAAAGATAGAGGGTGAGAGATGGAGAGAGATGTGGGGAGTGGTGAGGAGATAGAGATATGGGAGATATAGAGAATAAGATAGAGAGGGAGAGGGAGAGAGAGATAGAGAAGGGGAAAGAGAGATAGAGATGTAAATATAGATACAGGGAGGGAGAAACATGAATTGTTATATATATATATAGAGAGAGAGAGGGGGGGCAATATAGACATATGTTAGAATTCATGTAATAATCAATAGTATAAATATTATTTTTTGTTTGATTTTAAATATGTAATTTAAGTCATAGAGGCAAGAGATTCTTTTCTTATAAATTTGAATTTCATGAAAAAATAAATTAAAAGTTCAAGAATGCCATGAAACTTGTATAGAATGGTGTAGACGATGAATTTCCACAACCTTTATCTCATATATATATATAAAACAAATGGAATAACTATACACACCCTTTAAATTTGTCAACATACATATTGACTAGAAATTTCTTTTTATACAATGTTTGTCAAACTATTATGACATATAGATTTATCTTTGTCATTAATGCATTGCCCTAAAATTTCAATTTATCTTATTTTGTACATAAGTTGACACAATCATGAAGTTTATCATCCATCACCCTACCTTAGCCCTTAATGGGTTGGACCAATCCTCATAGTTATCATTATTAAAATTTGGATTAGATAGTGGGTACATATTTTTTCCTTAGATGGAATCATGTCCATGACTCTATCATCTTAGTTCAAACATTTTTCCTACCATATCAACCTTTTCCTTTTAGATATTCTAACTATTGCCTATCAAATTGTACACAATATATTGAATTAAGTGTACTCTAGATGTTAGGCTCGAACATGTGGATTAGAAAAATGAGTAGGAATATTTGAATTTGTATTAAAATATTTGAATTTGAGGTTCATTCATGTAGGTCATCGGATTAATCTTGAGTGGCAAAACTATGAACCTAGGAAAAGAAACAACAATATTAAGGTAGGTAGCAAATGTATTGGGGTAAGTGTGAATGGATTGTACTAAATGAGAGGTAAATAATAAATTCATAGAAATGAGTGTAAGTTGGAGGAAATATAAATAGACAAGAATTAGGCCATGGAGTAAACTTAGAACGTATGCCACTTGTCGAGACTCAATATTTAATTGCATTAAAGACATTTCATTGAAGTGAATACAAAGCTAAATGGAAAATGACACCATTATGTAAATTTCACCTTTACAATAATTTAAATATAATTAAGATTGTATTTTAGTTCTCTAACAATAATCTTACATAATATATTTAATCTTGTAGTATTATTAGCCAATAGGCTATATATATGTAGACATTCATAATAAGAATTAAGACAAAAAAATTATCTCTTGCCACTTTTTTCAGTCACCTAATTATATCATGTATGGTTATATATGTATGGTGCCTCATAAATTTTACCTAAAAATCAAATTTTAAAATGCCAAAATTTTACATATTGAAGAGTTTAAGAAAACAACTTTGTTTAACAGAAAGAAGAATTTAAATAAATATAATTATTATATATATTATTTTATAATATATAATAGTAATATTATAATTATTAATATATTAATTTTATAATAAATATATTATATATAATACTAATTAATAATAAAATTACCAATAATATATAATTGTAATATATATAATATTATGAACTATAAGTATGTTATTACTAATATATATTATAATAATTGTATAGCTATTAACCATAAAATTATATAAATTAATATTACAATTAAAAAGGGAGTGGAAGTTGAACTTAAAATCTATGAAGAGAAAACCCAAGATCCAAACCAACTCTACTACCCTTGAAAGCTCATGAATAAACTATAAATATATAATATTTATCTATTTATAATTATTAATTATATTTAATAAATAATAAATTAATAATATTGCTATTTAATAACAATATTATATATAAATATGAAATCGTAAATATTAAAACTTTAAAATATTAAAATTTAAAATTTAAATTTTAAATCATTAAACAAAACACAAAACAAGTTCTAAAAATTAAAATATACAATTTTGGAACTTCTAAACTAAGGTTTTTAAAAAAATTCTTAATCTTCTAAATATTAGATAAATACAAAATATTTAATTTCAAAAAAAACAAGAGAGTTTTCTGAAGTTGAAAAATTAAAAAAATGGCAAAATAAAAAAGTTGAAAACCTCCCGACTGATACTCGTGTCCTTCAATTGCCCTCCGCGCCCCCTGAGTCGGGCTTAACCGGCAGACTCTAAGCGCTGACTGCTTAGGTGGTCGGGTCCATGTGGGGCCCTCTTAACCCAACTTTTACTTTTTCCGTAATGTTTCCTTTAACCCTTTTCGAATCTCCGTTTCCGTAGCACTCCAATGCTGCAGTTAACATTTGTAGTTCTTGTTCCCGTAACCGTAGCTATTCACGTTTTTCGTTTCAACTATTTACATTTGTCTGAGGACAACAAACACTTGATGAACTCCTATGAAGGATGGAGTGACTTAGGCATTTTGCATTCCTTAAGTTTTCAGCCCCACTCACGTATTCTCGTTCTCTATAACCTGCGATTCCTTGTGTTTCATCATGGTCTAGCGTCACACATGCATTGGGGGGGTTTAGTTTTTATCCCACATTGATTAAGTTAAATAGAATGGGGTGATTGTAGCTATTATATCAGGAAGAGTTTCTTTCATTCTAAGCAATAGAAAATAGATTTTGCTTTCATTCTATTGGAATATATTACCTAATAATATTTTTGATTAAAAATGTATATCTTAAAATTACTATTGTTTAATATTTATAATTTTAATACTTTGTAATGAAATTAATTATATTTAGTGTTTTTTAATCACTATATATAAAGTTTAATAATGTTTTTAATGATTATAAAATATATATTTAATAATGTTATTATACTTAATTATTTATTTTAATGAAGAAAAATATTGCTTATTATATTTTATTTGAATACTTTAAGTAAATTTTATAATAGGTTAGAATTTATAGGTCAATTTATATTAAAATTAAATAAATTGAATGTGATCTTTACTTCAAAATTAATTGATGCAAATATGTTATTGGAGTTGTAGATGTTCATCATTTGAAATGTTGGAAGTTGTGGAATTGATTCTGCAAATGCTTTTAAAATATGTAAAGTAAATGCTCTTTACATTGATTTAGATATGTGTCTACAAAATAGAACTACTGTACAAACCAAAACCTACAGTTGCAAGAATTAACTAGCAAAAAAACTAATTCTTGGAATTCACTCACTTTTATCTTCTAACATATGAAAGGGGTGGATGGATACAGATCAACATTAATAAGCAAATATAAACTTAGCAATTCATGAATAAACACACACACAAATAAAATATGAGCTACTACTCCAAATGCTTGTATTGAATTGCTTGCATAAAAAAGATTTACATTAGTTCTTTATATAGAGAACTTTAGATACATTTAGAATAATCTAGAATGTAGGCTGACATATTATTTTACCTTGGCCGACATAAAATAAGTTTCTAGAATTTACCTAACCCTAAACTTCTAGAATTTATCCAACCCTAACCAACATAAAAATAACTTCTAGAACTTTACCAAATTTTACTTTATTCCTAATCTCTAATCCAGCTGGAACCTCTAGAAACCTCTAATTTAATTAATATTTTTTTTACATCTCATTTGAGGGAGAAATTACATTTCCCAACACTCCCCCCTAATTTCGACCTCAAATGCTGCTCTGCATAAATTTCCTTGCTCTTGACTGCTGAATTTGCAAATCCTTTTCTTTGCTTGATATATTCAAACTTGACAATGCCTTTGTCTTTGTCCAATTCTTCAAACTTCAAACCATCTCTACGATTTGTAGATCTCTTTCCTCAACTCTTTTCAAATCTCATCCCACTACTGCGGCATTCATTCAAACTTCAAATTTTTAGAACTTCAAACTAGAAGTCTTCTTCTCTGCAAACTCACTATCTGTAACTTTCCACCTTCTTTGATGTCTTGCCAGACCAAAAAATCTCTCTTGATTTCTTTCATCTTTGACATAGGAACATTTCCACTTGAACAACCTTTTGAACATGCCTGTCATCTTTTGCCAACTCGATCCGTAATTCCATCCACAATCTATTTTCATACAACCTGCCATAGAATCCTTCTTGCATTCTATGTTCCAACATGTCTTTTCAGAATGACTCTTCAAACCACAAATACTGCAAGGATGTAGATCCCAACATGTATCCTTTGTATGTCCTTTCCTGTTACAATGACAACATTGCACACATTCCATTTCTTTAACAAATTTAGTTATAGCTGTATTATTTCCTTTACCTATCACATATCCAAGAACTTCATGCTTTGGCCTCATTATTGGCTTAATTGGCTCTCTCATCCCTTGATCATGCCTTCCTAAACATTTACCTTTGTATCCCATTCTTTCCATGATCTTTAAACCAATATTATTATCATTGCCATTACATCTAACAACATTATCATTTTGACAATTTTTATCACAAATTTCTTCAGCAAAAACACATTTATCAAATGAAAAATTCAAGTCATCTGTACTATATGCAATATCATGAACCAATTTTGATTTCAAACATTCATTCACTTTTGTAATTTCTTTCATCTGCAAACTATTTGCTTCTTCTAATTTCTTTAATTTCTCTTCTAAGTCATCAACCAATTTCACTCTTTGTTCCAATTCTTCATTCTTTTTTTTGATCTCCTCAAACAATTTTAACTTTTCCTCTAACTCTTCATTCCTCTTTTTAACCTCATCAAATAATTTTAACTTTTCTTCTAACTTTTCATTTTTATCTTTAACTTCTTCCAATTCCTTTTCACGATTATAATTTTCATCTAAAAGTTTACACTTTTCTCTCTGCATCTCTTTATTAATTTCAAAATAGAATCTATTATTTTTCTTTACAATATCCAATTGTTCTTTAAACCTCGTTAATTCTTCTTCCAAGAAATTGTTTTCAACCACTAAATTTTCATTCTCTTTTTTATCTCTTTTTCCAATTTTTCCCATTGAAACAAATAATTAAACTCACCTTATTCTTCTTCTAGAAACTTCCTCTGCCTTCCAATATCTTCTTTGATTTCTTTGTCAACTAATTTTGTCACTGTAATTTCTACAAATTTTGGATAGCTTCTTTCCTACCAACTTCTAAGGGCTGTAGCCTCATGTCAATCTCTAATAACTCTAGATTTCATCGGATACCCTTCTCTTTGAAATCTCAGACAAAAATAATCTGCAACAGAATCAATAACAACTTCCTCTTAATGGTCACGACCTGATTTATTCAACTACCATATCCTTTACAACATATCCATAGCTTGAAATCCTTGTCTATTAGCTTCAGATTTGCAACTTTAAACACCGATCTCCAAAATTATGGTTTCTAACTCAGATCTACATTCTTCACCAATTCAAATATGGTACACTATATTCTTTATTACATTGGTAGCTCAGAAAAAAAACAAAGAAACTTAATACAATCACCTTGATGGTTCTCCTCGGCTGCTTGCTTACCACAATCTGCAATTATAATTAGATCAACAATTTATTGGTTGTAGCGATCAAATGGTATTTCAAATCTGTGATCTTTCTTTGGCCATAGCTTTGGTTGGCTATTTATTCTCCAAGCAACTTTTGTTCTTTCCCTTGTCTTGGTTGATCCAGCCTCTAACTTCAACACAAACAATCAAGTTCGGTCTTTGTTCCAACGCCTTTTGTCATGTTTGTGATCTGCTTACCAAAAAAGACAACTTCATGCTAACATGCTCTCCTCTGACAATTTCAAAAATTTGCAATCAACATTGACTGTGTTGGGAGCTTCTTTGAAACTTCTTTCACAATACTTAATTAATCTTCAATCCTATCAACAACGATCTCCTTGAATGCTGCAATCAGCTCTTCTTCGTCTGTGATCTGCAAACCAAACAAAAAACCATGATCTCCCTGGTCTGGCAGCATATACTTCGATGACTCTTTTCACTTGCGATCACTTAGCCCCAACAAACATGATCCTTTCTTGAACAGCAAGATCAACACTCCTAACAGTGCCAGAACAATCCTTTAGATTCATCTGCCTTTCTAGGTTCCTCAAGATAATGTACCATCGGC
This sequence comes from Sequoia sempervirens, assembly GCA_007258455.2. NCBI lineage: Eukaryota > Viridiplantae > Streptophyta > Pinopsida > Cupressales > Cupressaceae > Sequoia > Sequoia sempervirens. The sequence goes on along the minus strand of VDFB02349553.1, from coordinate 72,022 downwards.
TCTGATACCAATCTGGAAGGGGTGGATGGATACAAATCAACATTAATAAGCAAATATAAACTCAACAATTCATGAGTAAACACACACACAAATAAAATACGAGCTGCTGCTCCAAATACTTGTATTGAATTGCTTGCATAAAAAAGATTTACATTAGTTCTTTATATAGAGGACTTTAGATACATTTAAAATAATCTAGAATGTAGGTTGACATATTATTTTACCTTGGCCGACATAAAATAATTTTCTAGAATTTACCTAACCCTAAAATTCTAGAATTTATCCAACCCTAACCGACATAAAAATAACTTCTAGAACTTTACCAAATTTTACTTTATTCCTAATCTCTAATCTAGCTGGAACCTCTAGAAACCTCTAATTTAATTAATAATTTTTTTTACATCTCATTTGAGGGAGAAATTACATTTCCCAACAACATATGCACCTCAATATGGATTGACAATGTTTACAAACACCATTACAAAATCTACTAAACTGTGAGGCTTGTGATATCCTCATTTAGATCCTTACATGATTAGTAAATGTCTCAAAAAAATTCTTTGGTTCATATCCATGTCTAAGAAACTAAAGTAGTGTGAAAATATAAACCTATAGCTATAAGAATCAACTAGTAAAAAACTTATGCTTGGAATTTAGTTTCATTGATCTTCTACTATCTGGACCTCAATATAGATTGATAATGTTTAGTAATTTTTTTAAGGAATGTGCTAAATTGTGAGGGTTTTGTTCTCCTCAATTAGACCCCTAATCAAACCAATTCCACAACTTAAGAATAATAATTAAAGACATGATATATGCTATGAGAAAATGCTATTAGATTCCTCTTAATGAAATGCTCTTCTAATAAATCCTAGTTGTCCTAATAATTTTTTATAATTATAAATTCTTGAGTGAATGTCTTTAAATAAAATATAGCATTCAAATCAACATAAACATGCACTAAGTAAGCTCTCACAATGACTAGTGGGAGGGTGTTGTAAAAATTTAAATTGAATTTAAATTTTAAAAGTGGGGTTCAAAATGACTAGGTCAAGTTTGCACTAGTAGATCTTATCCAAGATAGGGTAATGTCATGAGTTGAATTCATACAAGAATATGTCACTTGTAGACTTGTTATTGCACAAAGGAAAATATAGTCAAAGTGTCATAAAACTAATGGAAAAGGGCATTGATGTATCATTAAATTTTAAGCTTAATACTGACCTACTTAACATTAAAGCTTGTAATGATGGCATTTTCACGCTAAGAGAAATTAATAGGATCTTGCTAAAAATAATCTCCTATTGAAAAAAATGATACCAATGTTAACAGCATGAGGTCCTTGTTCTAAGTTGTGGGGAAAAGAAGAGGCTTTAATGGAAGGATATTTGAGAATTTCTTCAATAAGATCTCTCTATTGAATCTCAACTAAAAAATTATCCTTTTAATGAATCCTTGAATGAGGAGTTGGTGAGAGTCAAGCATGATTTGAGAAAAATGCAAACTAAGAAGACTCAAGGTTTAAAAGACAGGGCTAAAATGGATTGTTTCAAAAATAGAGATAAAGGTTATAATTTCTTTTTTAGTTTCTTTTTTTAATTTTAATACTTTGTAATGAAATTAATTATATTTAGTGTTTTTTAATCACTATATATAAAGTTTAATAATGTTTTTAATGATTATAAAATATATATTTAATAATGTTATTATACTTAATTATTTATTTTAATGAAGAAAAATATTGCTTATTATATTTTATTTAAATAATTTAAGTAAATTTTATAATAGGTTAGAATTTATAGGTTGATTGATATTAAAATTAAATAAATTGAATGTGATCTTTACTTCAAAATTAATTGATACAAATATGTTATTGGAGTTGTAGATGTTCATCATTTGAAGTGTTGGAAGTTTTGGAATTGATTATGCAAATGCTTTTAAAATATGTAAACTAAATTCTCTTTACATTGATTTAGAGATGTGTCTACAAAATAGAACTAATGTACAAACCAAAACCTACAATTGCAAGAATTAACTAGCAAAAAACTAATTCTTGGAATTCACTCACTTTTATCTTCTAACATATACACCTAAATATGGATTGACAATGTTTAGAAACACCATTACAAATTCTACTAAGCTATGAGGCTTGTGATATCCTCATTTAGATCCTTACATGATCAGTAAATGCCTCAAAAAATGTATTTGGTTCATATCCATGTCTAAGAAACTAAAGTAGTGTGCAAATATAAACCTATAGCTATAAGAATCAACTAGTAAAAAAATGATGCTTAGAATTTAGTTTCATTGATCTTCTAATATCTGAACCTCAATATAGATTGATAATGTTTAGTAATTTTTTTAAAGGAATGTGCTAAATTGTGAGGGTTTTGTTCTCCTCAATTAGACCCCTAATCAAACCAATTCCACAACTTAAGAATAATAATTAAAGACATGATATATGCTATGAGAAAATGCTATTAGATTCCTCTCAATGAAATGCCCTTCTAATAAATCCTAGTTGTCCTAATAATTTTTTATAATTATAAATTTTTGAGTGAATGTATTTAAATAAAATATAGTATTCAAATCAACATAAACATGCACTAAGTAAGCTCACAATGACTAGTGGGAGGGTGTTGTAAAAATTTAAATTGAATTTAAATTTTAAAAGTGGGGTTCAAAATGATTAGGTCAAGTTTGCACTAGTAGATCTTATCCAAGATAGGGTAATGTCATGAGTTTAATTCACACAACAATATGTCACTTGTAGACTTGTTATTGCACAAAGGAGAATCTATTCAAAGTGTCATAAATTAATGGAAAAGGGCATTGATGTATCATTAAATTTTAAGCTTAATACTAACCTACTTAACATTAAAACTTGTAATGATGGAATTTTCACACTAAGAGAAATTAATAGGATCTTGCTAAAAATAATCTCCTATTGAAAAACATGATACCAATATTAATAGCGTGAGGTCCTTGTTGTAAGTTGTGGGGAAAAGAAGAGGCTTAAATGGAAGGATATTTGAGAATTTCTTCAATAAGATCTCTCTATTGAATCTCAACTGAAAGACGATCCTTTTATTGAATCCTTGAATGAGGAGTTGGTGAGAGTCAAGCATGATTTAGAAAAATGAAAACTAAGAAGACTCAACATTTAAAAGATAGGGCTAAAATGGATTGGCTCAAAAATGGAGATAAAGGTTATAATTTCTTTTTTAATTATATAAAGGAGAAAAAGGATAGGGAATATATTGGTTCAATTTGAGTCTAGATAATCAACATATAAATGATCTTTCTTGAGTTATAAATGAATTTCAAGATTTCTATACAAATACTTTCTTTGATGAAGATAACAATTTGGACTATAATGGGATTGTGAAACATGGGTGGGACTATGGAGCATGGGCAGGAAAAGCATGATTTTGAATATTTGAAAAATGGAGTAGGTCGTGGAGTAGGATCTGAGGAATCCTAGGCGGAATCAAAACATGTTCTTCCTGAGGAGAAAGGTAAGGATGATTCAGATGAGTAGGACACCAGAATCAACATTCAGGTGGACCCAGGAGGGAAGACAAACTCAGAGGGTTCTCCTAAAGGAGAAAAAGGCAAAAAAACCAATGAAGTGGTGGGGGCCACTGAAAGGGAAGGAGCAAAGTGCAAACCTTGGTCTTCATTGTTTGGAGTTAAACCAAATGGAAAATCGGTCTTCCCTCCAGTGTGTAATATTTTTGACCCAGTAAAAGGTAAGTTTTCCATCTTTGTGTCTGATCCGATTATTGATCATAACATTGCTTTGATGGAAAAAGTTCTAGTTGGTAAGTTAATGGGCCCTAGACCAAATGTTGAGGTGGTTAGGGAGTTTGTCAAGAATAAGTGGAGAATCAATGGTAAGGTTATAGTGGCTACTCTTCCTAGAGGTTTTTTTTCTTTTGAGTTCACCTACAAGGAGGACATATTGGTTGTGAGGAGTGGTGGACCTTGGGTCATAGGAAAATCTTCCTTGGCCCTTAAGAAATGGTCCTCTCATCTAGATCTCTCTAATTCCATTTTTGAGAATGTTCCAGTTTGGGCTAGACTCCCGAGTCTCCCTCTGGAATATTGGAATGAGGATGTCTTCAATGGCATTGCTAATTCTTTTGGAGAGCTTATGTCTATTGACTCTATGACAACGGCTAGAAAGTAGGTGGTGTTTACATGAATCTGTGTGGGAGTTTCACAAAATGTTGACCTCCCTTCCTCAATCAAAATCTAGTCTAAGTTGGGTACTTGGATGCAAGCTATAGAGTTTGAGTCCATTCCCTTTGCTTGCTTCAAGTGTAGAAAATTAGGCCATTGGGCTAAGAAATTCCCATTAAATGCTAGCAAAGACAAAGAAAAACTCCATTCTAACCCTAAGGTTGTTTGGAGAAAGAAGCCTAAAGGGGAAGGGAAAGCTAGCATTACCAATGCCCTTAATGAGGAATTTTGCAGGAAATATGAAGTTCAGAGGAACGCCACTGGAATCAATGGCAAAACAAGACCCAACGAATCTGATGTTCAGAAGAATAAGAAAAAAGGGGTAGAAAGAATCTTTGGTTCAAAGGAAGAATGAGAAGATATCTTGGAGAATGTTGGGGATGGTAAAAGGAATAAGGACTTTGTCTCTTCCAATCCTGAGATGATGTTAGAAGGCAAGGAAAATGGGGATCCAAGACTGGAGGATATTCCTATTCAGGGTTTGTCTTTGGAAATTGGCATTCCTATCCTAACTCCTACTTTTGTAGAAATTTTTCCCTCGAGTGAGGATCCTCTTAAACTATGGGAAAAATAAAATCCAAATTTTGTCAAGGATACCTTTGAGAATATGAGCCAGAATAATGAACTTTCAATTGATAATTCAAGCCAGCTCAGGAATGGCTAGATGGATACTCTCCCCTGGGAGTAAAGAAGAATGTATGATAAGGAATGGGAATCTGGGAGAGAGTTGGAGAGCCAAGAAGATACTGATTGGGAAGAATTCCTTTCTTAAACAAAGAAAAAGGTGAGAATTAAACAACAAAATACTCCGAGTGGAGTTGTTACTAGAACTAGAGCTAAGGCGGATTGTGGTGCTACTAAGTATAGCCAAGGAAGAAGATCGGGTAAATGGCAGAGAGAGCATGATAGATTTTAGGACATAGCAAATGGTGTTCAAAAGACCATTCCAGAGATTTTCCAATCCCCTGGTAAGATATGAAGATTATGTCATGGAATATTAGAGGGCTTAATAACCTTCATAAGAGGGATGTTTTGCACAATTTTTTTAGGGATCGTAAAGCTGATATTCTTCTAATCCAAGAAACTAAAATGTCTAAAGATAAGGTGGAGAATATTAAAATGTTTCAAAACTATGGAATCCAAGGAAATAGTTTAGATGGTGCTTCAGGAGGAATTGCTACTTTTTGGAACCAAAATTTTATTAAAGGGGAACCTTTGCTTGAGAGCATTAATCATGTGGCTACTAGATTCACACATATTAGAGACAATTTTAGTTGGATTCAGTCAAATATCTATGCCCCTAATGGGAAAGGTGCCAAAAAATCTTTTTGGAATGAGCTTTCTGCATTCCGCGGGATCTTTGATAATGACCACTGGATTATTATGGGAGACTTTAACACACCCCTTTTGAATGAAGAGAAATTTGGAGGTTCTCAAGTTAACTTGGAAAGTAAATCTAACCTTTTGGACTTCATCAATAACAAGGCGTTGATTTATCTTGATTTGTAAGGAGATGTATATACCTGGTCAAATCAAAGAAACAGTAAGGACCTGATTCAAGTAAGGTTAGATAAAACTTTAATTTCTAATCAATGGCTATAAACTATTAATGTTCTCTTAAAGCTCTTTCTAGAGTGGTCTCTAATCACTTTCCTATAAGTTTTGTGGCGGACCCTATAAAGGTGAAGATGAATTCTCCCTTTAGATTTGAAAGAATGTGGCTTTCCCACCTCCATATTTTTGAGGAAATCAGGAAATGGTGGAATATTGATGTTCTGGGCATTGCTATGTTCAAAATTGCTAAGAAACTGAGGGAAGTCAAACACAAATTAAGAAGTTGGAAAAAAGAGTCCTTTGGAAATATCTTTGGTATTAAATCTGAACTTCAAATGGAGCTTGCAGAGATCTAGGATAAAATTTAGAGGGAAGGATACATAGAAAATAATAGGGTAACAAAAAATGAGCTACTGGTGAAAATGCATGATATTATAACTAAAGAGGAGGAGTTCTGGAGGCAGAGATCTAGAGTGTTGTGGCTTTCAGCTAGAGATATAAACACCAAGTACTTTCATTTGTTTTCCTCAAAACATAGGGCTACCAACATAATTTCTCAATAGAAGTCAATGGAAAGAGATTTGAGGAGGAGGAAGACGTCAAAAAGCAAGTTGTCCTCTTCTTTAACAACCTTCTCCTAGCGAATGGGGAAGCCAACCATATTGAACAATATTTTTTGTTAGAGGCCATCCCTAAGATTGTTGGGATGAAAGATAATGATAAGTTAGCTGCCATCCCCTCTAGGGAGGAAATTATGAAAGTTATCTTTTCTTTTGAAGGAAACAAGACCCCTAACCTTGATGGGTTTCCTATGTTCTTTTTTCAATGGTTTTGAGAGATTGTTGAAAAGGATGTGTATACACCTAAAAATGGTCACATCTCAATAGTATGATAATTAATTAAATATTTTTAATATTTAAATAGATCTTTGAATTCAATTTGCGTATAAATAAATCTAAATAATTTATTTATATTGTTCATTCTTTCATTTTGATTAAATAAATAAGTTTATTTAATCACTTTTTTTATCCATTTCTTAATTAATTAAATAAACATTATGATTTATTTATATTAATTATCATATAATCTTGGCTTGAATATTTTATTCAAATAAAGATTAAATATTCTTCTAAATTTCATTCACAATTTAATATTCTAAATATTTAATTAATTCTTCCAAATTCTATTCGCAATTAAATATTCCAAATATTTAATTAAAACTTCTAATGCCTATTCACATCAAATATTTCAAAAATGTTTTAAATCCTCAAACTCACATAAAGTTAAATAAATTTATTTAATTAATTTGGATTATTTACAACAACCGTGAAATAACTTCAAAACAGAAAATTAACAAATTTCTCTGTTTCTGAGCAAAGTTGTTCCCGTGGGTTGAAGAAAAACCTCCTCCATTCTTCTCTCCAACCTCCAAAAATTTTCCATCTTCCTCTCAACCTTTCCATCTCTCACCATTCAAATTTACCAGACAATCTCATAGCCATTGATCTTTGCTAGCCAGGCTCTTGCCTATAAAAATCTATAAAAAAGACTATCGGGTCTTTAAAAAAGAAAGAAGAGAAGCTTGCATATAGGAAAACTATAGTCAATCATCCTTCCAACATCCATAGCCTCTAGCATAGCATATCTTAGCATATTAGCAATCCATATCATGGCCTATCATCCTCATATCATAGCTCCAATAGCATTCATAATCTATAGCCCCTGTGCATAATCTACAGCTCCTGTGCATATCCACAAACCAACATTTCACTCCACCAGCATATAGGATAGAGAATTATTCTCTCTCTTTGCATACTCATTTTGTAGGTTGCCATTCTGAGAAGCTTTGCTTGTACAATCTGAGAGTAGCAACTTGAAGCAAATCACTGGAGATAGAGGACAATGGAACGATTCTGAAGAAGCTCTGTTTGATTTCTTTGATTTCATTCTATTTAGCTTTCTTTAGTTTAATGTTGCATTGGTGTGTTTTTGTCATATCATTTTGATACTAACATTTCCCACACACATTTTTGGTGCCCACCATGGCGCTCACTACCCCAATTTTACCATCTTTTCGTAGATTTTTCTGACAGGTTATAGTTGGAAGAGCATATTAACACATCAAACATGCTTCAATGCATATCATACTCAGTTTAGCACTCTTTAACTCTATTTTAGCGCTCTTTAACTCTGTTTTAGCATCCTTTAATGATTATGTAGTACCCTTTAATGATTCCATAGTGCTATTTACTATTTTCATAGAGCATTTCTTCTTTAGTGCTCTTGATGTCTGTTTTAGCGCATTTCTTTTTCTTAGCATAGAATTTGTAAGTCTACAATTGTAATCTGTGACTTGGGTAAAATTTGACAGGATCCGATGTGACCGCAGCCAGTAAGAGCTTTAAAAAAAAATGAACCAATCCTAGGATAGTCACTTAATTGGAATGAAGCAATCCTAAGATAGTCACTTAATTCAAAAATGAAGTAATCCTAGGATAGTTACCTCATTTTCTATTTTGGACTAAAAAGAACTCCATGTCTTTGTGAAGCAATATCTTCACCTAGCATAGAAAATTGTTTATTTGGGCTTAAAATTGAACTCTTACTTGCTATGATTAAACGGTGATAGGCCTATGCTCTCCCCTTAATTGGGTGATCAAAATTCCAGACTCATCTATTCTATTTCATGCAATTTTAAGCTTTGTTAAAACCTTTTAGAAGGCCTACCGTAGTGGGAAAAAGTACTCACCCTACAGGAATGACCTAAGTGGGAACAACTAAAGCCAAGTTTTCCAGCCCACTTTAATCAAATGCGGATGGTTGATGAAAATACCATTCGACGGTAGTGTGCAAGATAATCATCCCCAAATCCTTTGTTCTAAAGGTTGGGAGGTCTCCTGAGGGAGTTTATTATTTCTGCACTGAATGAAAGCCCTTACTACGAACTTAGTGTAGTATCTAGCCAAAGTCAGTTTTTGTTGATATCCCCTCAAAAAAATGGTTTTGTTTCAGGAAGGAAAATCCTCGACTCTATAGTCACTGTTCATGAGAATATCCATTCGCTAGTGGAATCTAAAATTGAAGGGTTTCTTCTGAAGCTGGATATCTCCAAAGCTTATGACCGAGTTGATTGGGAGTTTTTATTTAAAATTCTAAGGGTGTTTGGTTTTAGCAGCAGAGTTATTCAGTTGGTGAATCAACTGGTTACTACTGTCTCCACTTCCATTATTGTGAATGGTTCTTCCTTGAGATTCTTTCAGAATTCAAGTAGCCTAAGATAGGGTGATCCTCTCTCTCCTATTCTATTCACAATAATGGTTGAGCGTTTGGGAAGAAATCTTAAAAGATTGATTAAACAAAGGTCTCTTATTGGTCTTAGACCTTCTACTAATTTGATTTGTTCTCACCAATAGTTTGTTGATGACACTATGTTGATTGGAAGATCAACGGTGACTGAGGTTAAGACTTTGAAAAAAATATTAGACGTGTATGAGAAGGTGATTGGGTAGATGGTCAACAGACAGAAGTGATCCCTTTATTTCTTTAATACCCCTGAGCATAGAAAGATAAATATTTCTAGAATCCTTGGTTGTAGAGTGGAATCCTTACCCTCTACCTATCTTGGATTACCTCTATGCCTTAAACCTCCAGAATCCTTTTGGTGTTCACTGGTTGATAGGTTCAGTAAGAAGTTGGTAGGATGGAAAGGAGCTCTTCTAAGTCAAGCAAGAAAAGTTCAGCTCCTCAAAGCTTCTCTTCAGAATCTCACAGTTTATGCATTAAGCCTTTTCAAAATACCTGCTAAATATGTGGAGGCCATTGAGAAGATCCAAAAAATATTTCTTTGTTTTGGTGTGGAAGAGAAAAAAATGATGCCTCTAATAAGATGGGATTTGGTTTGCATACCGAAATCCTTAGGGGGATTAGGTCTTAGAAAAATCAGAATGATTAATAAGACTCTTCTTTCTAAACAAATATGGAGATCCTTTTCGTCTGATGGAGAATGGAAAGATATCTTAAAAAGTAAATATATGACCAATTGTGTGTCCCTCAAATCCTTGTTGGAGTCTCCTATTTTTCCCCATGGTTCAACTTGCTAGAATGACATGATTGTTGGTAGAAATATTTTAGAATCAGGGGTTGGTTGGCATATTAGAAGTAGTAATCTAGCTAGGTTCTAGGAGGACAAATGGCTTTTTAAGGATCCCCTAATCAAAATTGAAAGATTCAACAAATGGGTTGCATTTTGCAAAGCAGCTTTTGGAGAGTATGTTAAAGATTATTGGAGTGAAGGAGATTGGGTGGATTTGTGTATGGTTAGCCAGGAGTTGGCTTTGATTCAATCTTCCTTGATGGCAATCAAATTGGGATAGAATTAGTTGGATGATTATCTAGTCTAGATGGGTAACCCTTTGGGTAACTACTCAGTTTCATCGGTTGTCTCTCTGTTGTCCCTTTCTCAAGCTCCCCCTCCTTTCTGGTCTAAAGCGTGGATAAAACACTTGAATCCTAAATTCAACATTTTCTTTTGGATTCTGCTTCAAAATAAGGTGCTCATGGTGGATATTTTTTGCAAACAGGGATTACAAATCCCCAACAACTGTTACCTTTGCAAGAGTGAGGTGGAGTCAAAAAATAATTTGTTTCTCCATTGTCCATTTGTTGCTGCAATTTGGGGAATATTTCTGGCTCTCTGGAGTATATCTTGGGTGTTCCCATTGTCCATTGAAGATTTCTTCTCACAATGGAAATCCCCATCTCAAAATCCTTTCATTTGAAGGTTAAGAGCTTTTATTTTCCCTTTTGTTGTTTTGGGAGTGTGAAAAGAACGTAATAACAGACGTTTTAGGGATAAGGAGATGTTGGAGATTAATGTTTTTGAAAAAAAAAAGGCTAATAAAGGAAAACTTCAATGTTATTCCCCAAAAATCTTTTAATCTCGAGGTTGTGGTGTGCACTCCCTATGATCTAATGATAGCCAAGGATTGGAATCTCAAAATGGATGTATATAAGGCATCCAAGCTAGCTAAGAAAGACATGGAGGATGTGCGCTGGACCTTTCCACCAAATGGCTGGACTAAAGCCAACTTTGATGACGCTGCAAAGGGAAATCTAGGGACGGCTGGAAGTGGAGGTGTGTTAAGGGACTCAAATGGTAACTTTTTGGCACCTTTCCACCAAATGGTTGTACTAAAGCCAACTTTGATGGCGCTGCGAAGGGAAATTTGGGGATGCCCTAAAGTGGAGGTGTGTTAAGGGACTCAAACAAAAACTTTTTTTTGACTATGGCCATTTCCCTAGGTTCTCAAACCAACCATGTGGCAGAGGCTATAGGAGCTTTTCAAGTTTTAAATTTATCACATAATCTGAATATAAAATATGTATGGCTTGAAGTGGACTCCAAAAACATCATTGACTGTATCCTTGGTAGGACCCCCCCTCCTGGTTTATTAAGAAATGGATTAAAGATGCTAAATCTATTTAGATAAGTTCAAAAAAGTTAAAATCTCTCACGTCTACAGGGAAGCTAATAGCATGGCGGATTACTTTGTGAATGAGGGGGTTAAGCGGGAAGGTTTGAACACATGGCAGAATTTCAGGGACTTGGGAGCTAAAGTCAGGGCCTTATTAGATTATGATGTTACACATGGGAAAGAAGAAAATATCTTTAATGATGATAGGGAAAAGGGCTAAGTACATCAAAATCAAGAGATTTGATGGGATCGTGTCAAATAACTTAGCTAGTAAGAAAAAGTAGCATGCTTTGTGGGTTCATTGGAATGCCTGCGCAGATTTGCAATAGGTTTTTGACACTGGTAGAGACTGTAGTGAGGTGCATGTGAATATGGGGGGGATAGGAAAAGAATCAAGCCAAATAGCTATGAAATGCACACGAGGAATGCTAAGGTCTAGAAAAAGGTTGAGTGAGGTGGTTTGGTTCCATTCCTAGAAAAAATTCATGGGCCTGATCCTAAGGCTACTGACTGCTTTGAGCATAACTGGAATAATGGAGAAATTATCCTCTTTGGGAGAAAGGTGAAACTGGATGAGAAAATCATAGGAGAGGTGACTGGAATGTCCATTGAGGGCATGAAAATTTATCATGACAGAAGGTTTTCAGATGAGGTGGTAATCAATTTCCCAAAGAAAGAAAAGGAGAAATTGAAACTGGTCAAAGTTTCCAACAACTATTTCAAAATTGACTCCATCAAGGCACTTTGGAGAAAGGTGCTCTATTTCATTATGGAGTATATTACATTGGACAAGAGATTCACTAGAGTTTATGGTTATCATTTTTCTCTCCTTAACCACTTCCGCCATAAGGTACAAATTTCTTTGACTCATTACTTGTTTTGTTCGTTGAGCAATAGTCTTGAGGACCACAAGAAAAATCCTAGGAGAAACCCTATTCTTCATCGTGGGCTTATTAGGTTGATCTGTGAACATTTTCAAATCCTGTCGGCTTTATCCAAACCGGTTGCCTCCACAACATCTGAGGACTATGATATAGACAGTGGTGGTTCAGAGAATCATTCTAAGCCTAACCTAGAGAGAATGGTTGAAGCCCATCCATCCCTTGTACTTTCTGGCAAGAAAACCCAACTTTGTAAACCCCAAGAATTACCCCAGCTACTTGACCCCTTTAAAGAAACCCACTCTCAAGGGTTCCCCTGCCAATAAGTTGGTATCCTACTCTACGGACTCTCTGGAGGACAAAACTGAGAACTTTGAAGCTAGCAGAGATTTTGTTTCTACCCTTCCTGCCTCTTTTAGAGATGATGGAACTATATTTCCTAGCTCCCCTAACCAGGATGATTTCAACCTCGTTTTAGATTGGGATCAGTCTGGAGATATCCTTTCCTTTGCTAGAAGTGGCGTTGGTGATATTTTTAGGGTTATGAAATGGGCCTATCAAGAAATCAATGATCTTAATCTCAAAAATAGGGTTCTAAATAGCAAGTTGGAGGAACTAGATTTGAAGTTGTCAGCTCTGAACAATGAAAAAGGAAAGCATCAAAAGAACAATACAGGGACGAGAGATGATGACATTGAGGACAAGTATAAGACTCTAGAAGCTGAAATTGTTAGAATAAAAAATAATATGAAAATTGTTGTAGAACAAAACCATAGAATGGAAAGGTACAATGCCATTATCATTAATGCTATGTCTAAAAAGTTGGAAAAGTCGCACTAGGGCTTGCTGGTTGTTGGCCTAGAAGAGGACAAGGATAAAATCAAGGATGAGGAGCAAGGAATATCGAAGAGGACTCATGCCAACCTTAAGAGGAAAGTGCCTCCTACTCCCTAGATGGTTTAGATCTTAAAGAGGGGAGTTTAGGAGATGAACGACATGGAAGCTGAGACAACGGATATTTTAAAGTCCCAAGTTTAGTTGTTGCTGGTGTTTTGTCTAGTCTTTTTGGGGTCTTTTTTGTGGCCCTTTTTGGCCTTTTTTTGGTGGATGTTGCTTTGTTATTATGATTTCCTCTCTATAGCCTCTCTGTTTCTAGGTTCTCTAACGATTTTTTTCTTTTGTTTGTATACTTTGTGGTTTCGGGTTGCTATAAAACCCATTTTTTCCTCTTTCAAAAACATTGTCGACTATAAAAGAGACTAAGATCATTGTAGGAAAGTCATCTCTAGGAAAATCAAAGAGGAAGACAATAATTGGCTTGCTAGAGATATCTCTAAGGATGAGATTGTATAGGATATTAGAACATTTAAAAATGATAAATCTCTAGGCATAGATGGGATTCCTACTAAATTTTAGAAGAAAAAAGTTGACTAGATTAGTGAAGATCTCTTGTAGGTTTATTTTGAAGCTATTAGCAAAGGTTCCTTGGGAAGAGATATTAATAGAGGAATCAACAGGCTTTTCCCAAAGGAGATAGATCTCAAATTCTAACAACTCTTAGAAAACTGACAACATCTTAGAGATCAATCCACCCATTGGGTTCTATGATATGGGTATATATAGTGAAAGCTACAATATCTAGGTTGTTATGGCTTTGAGCACTAAAAATTGTTCATCTATGTAACATTTTTGGTATCTGTGTTGGTTTGTAGTCTCCTAGACTTGTTATGCTCTTTTTGAGTGAAATATGTACTATGTAACCTACTTTTTCTTTGGTAATATATAATCAATTCAAAAAAAATGTGCAAAGATTATTATTTTTTATAAAAAAATTATTTATAACTATTATTCAAAATCATAATTATAAATAACAATTTCTATAAATAACCTTTGCAAAAATTTGAGAAATCTAAACATATTTATATGTGACATAAAGGAATCAAATCTTACATGTTGTAATATAAATCATAATTATATATAACAAATTTTACAAAAATTAATAAGATTTGCACTAATTTGAGAAAGCTAAACATACCAAGATGTAAACTAAAACAACTAGTAGGAAAAATACAATTGATATACTACCAAAAAATAAAAAGTCACATACATGAAGTAAAAATATACTATATATTCTAATATATTACACTTAATCTTTTCTAATCATAAAAGTTTAAACTTCTTAAATTTATAATTATAAATAAAAATATGACACTCCCTACATTAATAATTCCAATTGATTCAAATGTTTAAGTATTAAATCATCTTTAAACTACTTACACTTAACAATCACCAAGTTTGTGAATTTTTAATGAATAATTACTTTCAATCATTCATTCATAAAAAATCATATATGATATAAAGGAATCCTATCTTATGTATCTAATTTTTTTATATTATTATTTAACTTCTTGCAAGTCTAAGGTGTTATCAATTTACTTGCAATATGATAAAAAAACATATTGATTATTTATTAGTTTTCTTCATATTACAAAGGAAATCACCATAGTGACCAAACTTTCATTCTCTTTATTCTCTAGTAGTTATATTTTCTTTTGAACATTTATGTAGTTTATCAATACATAAGGGTGTTGCACATTGATTCAAATAGAGTTTTCAAGCTTTTGTGTTGAGTCTGCAAAACATGTGTGTTGTTATACGAAAATACAACCTCCTTATCACTAAAATATTTAATAATCACTTCACATATGCACATATGAACATATTGAATTTTTTTTTATAGTTTTGTTCCACCCATAACTAAATTAAAATGTTCTAAATAATTAAATTTCTTTCATTACATAGAGTGATGGGTGCTAATAATCGAAGGATCAATTACATCTAGACTTCAAACTAGACTCCAAAAGGCTACTAATAAAGTGTGAATCAAAGTAGAGTATCAACACATAAAATTTATGTCCCAAACAATTCCATCATGTTTATGAATATTTTGTCTTACCATAGAATAACAACTAGGTCAAGGGGCTAGTGATCAATTTATATGAAGATGAGATTTATCCCTAATACAAAGAATTATTTGAATATGGCTAAAAAGGGAACTTGAACAAAGGAATTGAAAGGGTGAATTTGATGAACTTGTGTAGCATGCAAAACATTAAAGTTATAAATTATAATTTAAGAATGTTAGCGATGTTATTGCATTTTATTAGAGATATTAGGTTTCCATAGTCCATTATATTGGATGAGAAAAACTTTTCCACACTCATCAATCATACTAATAATAATATTTTAACAATGCTTTAAATAATTTGCATCCTACCATAGTGGGTAGATTTGTTAATGATATACAACTTTTATTATGTTTCATATGATTTATATTCTATATATGTTTTTTTATTGATCAAATGAGAATGTGGATGGTATTCTTAATAAGTGAAGATATTTAATTTGTCAGATAGGAATTAATATTGAATTGACTCACTTCACATCACAAATACCTTTTATAGACTTTCTAGATTTAGACATTATGATTTATGTATGGTTAGATCTACTACTAATTTTATTAGGATTTTTGTATTGTTATCTCTTGTCATAGGCTATTACTAATTTATTTTTATGAGAAAATATTCTCTCACTATCCTTTTGATCCACCACCTTTTTTTTCTTTTTCCCTAGAGAGAGATGATTTATATGTTGATTATCCACTTAGATTGATCCAATGTCTTCCCTATCCTTTTTCTCCTTTATATAATTAAAGAAGAAATTAGAACCTTTATCTCTATTTTTGAGCCAATTCATTTTAGCCCTAACTTTTAAACCTTGAATCTTCTTAGTTTACAATTTTCTCAAACTATGCTTGACTCTCACCAACTCTGCAATCAAGGACTCATTAAAAGGATCATTTTTTAGTTGAGATTCAATAGAGAGAAGATCTTATTGAAGAAATTCTCAAATATCCTTCCATTAAAGGTTCCTTTTTACCCCACAACTTAAAATAGGAACATCCTATTGTTAACATTGGTATCATGTTTGTTAATATAAGAGAATTTTTTAGCAAGATCCTATTAATTTCTCTTAATGTGAAAATATCATCATTACAATCTTCAATGTTAAGTAGGTGAGTATTAAAATTTAATGATATATCATGCCCTTTTCCATTAATTTTAAGACAATTGGACTAGATTTTCCTTTGTGCAATAAAAGGTCTACGAGTGGTATATTCTTGTGTGAATTCATCTCATGATGTTACCCTATCTTGGATAAGATCTACTAGTGCAGACTTGGCCTAATCATTTTGAACCCCACTTTTAAAATTTAAATTCAATTTAAATTTTTACAACACCCTCCCACTTAGTCATCGTGAGCTTACTTGGTGCATGTTTATGTTGATTTGAATGGTATAATTTATTTAAAGACATTTTCTCAATAATTTAAAATTATCAAAGATGATTAGGACAACTAGGATTTATCAAAAGAGCATTTTCATTGAGGGGAATGTAATAGCATTTTCTCATAACATATATGATGTCTTTAATCATTATTCCTAAGTTGTCGAATTGGTTTGATTAGGGGTCTCATTGAGGAGAACAAAACCCTCACAATTTAGCACATTCCTTAAAAAAATTACTTAACATTATCAATCTATATTGAGGTTCAGCTATTAGAAGATCAATGAAACTAAATTTTAAGCATCAATTTTCTACTAGTTGATTCTTATAGGTATAAGTTTATATTTGAACACTAGTTCAATTTCTTAGACATGAATATGAACCAAATAATATTTTTGAGACATTTACTAATCATGCAAGGATCTAAATGAGGATAACACAAGCCTCATAGTTTAGTAGATTTTGTAATGGTGTTTCTAAACATTGTCAATCCATATTGAGGTGTATATGTTAGAAGATAAAAGTGAGTGAATTTCAAGAATTAGTTTTTTGCTAGTTAATTCTTGCAACTATAGGTTTTGGTTTGTACACTAGTTCTATTTTGTCGACACATATTTAAACCAATGCAAAGAGCATTTAATTTACATATTTTAAAAGCATTTATAGAATCAAGTCCAAAACCTCCAACACTTCAAATGATCAACATCTACAACTCCAATTACATATTTGTATCAATTAATTTTGAAATAAAGAACACATTCAATTTATTTAATTTTAATATCAATCCACAAGTTATAAATTCTAACCTCTTATAAAATTTACTTAAATTATTTAAATAAAACATAATAAAATAATTTCAATAAAACATAATAAACAATATTTTTCTACATTAAAATAAATTACTAAGTATAGTAACATTATTAAATATATACTTTTAATAATATAGTGATTTTCACAAATGGATATCAGAGGAATGGGAACCCATTGTAGAAGGTTGTATCTAGATCTACCCTGCTACAAGGGGTTTTTTACTGTGGTGTTTGAGTCTGTGGGTGACAGAAATAAAGTTTTGTGTGAATATTTCTGGAGTTGGGAGGAGAAGTATGCTCTATCCTTGAAGCCATGGCATCCAACTTTTAACCCAGCCTCTGAGACTTTTGATAAAGTCCCTCTGTGGGTAAGACTCCCAAACCTGCCTCTACATCTGTGGTTTGAGTCTTGCTTAGAGACCATTAGAAATTCTTTAGGGGAATTTTTGATGGTTGATGAAGGATCTTCTAATCTTTTGCACTCCACCTATGCCCAAATTTTGGTGGAAATGAATGTTTCAAACCATCTTCCAGAAGAGGTCTCAATTAAAACTTCCAAAGGTTGCTAGGCACAACCCCTAGACTATGAAGGGGTACCATTTTGCTGCAGGAAATGCTTCCGTATTGGTCATATTGCTGCACAATGTGCAAAACCCAGATGGACTAAACCTGCTACTTGGTGGCAGGAAGTCTCACGTAGGCATTACGTAGTTGAAAAGCAGGGTGGTAGTTTGGAACAACAAGCTAAGGGTACCTCTGAGGCGGTGGGTAAACCTGGTACACACCAGTCAGGAAGGGACTTAGAGCCGATGAGGGGGACTGGCTCACCTGGGACTCTTAGAGTGCAAGATGCTGATATGGACATTGTTCTAGAAGGGAAAGCAGTGAAAACTCAACAGGGAGCCAAAATGCCAGAAGGTAGGGAGAAATCAGGCCTGGCGAAGACGAAGGACAATGGGGTACGTTGTGGGGGGGAGGGAAGGCAGAATGGGCAACCAATGGAGGAAGAATCATGGATGCTTCACGAAGCAACCGAGGATTGGAAGAGGGAGGAGGTAGAAATGGTGCAGGGTGGTTGTGTAGTGAAGGGAAGGGAATGGCAGAAGGAAGCTGCAAAGGTGGAGGATGGCTAGCAAGTCATCAAAGGGAGGAAAAACAGGTATTTGAAAAGGAAAAGCTTTACTATGGTCCTCCGATCTCAGGCCAAGGGAAGGCCTTGTCGTGGAGTAAAATTGTAATTGTGCTAAAAGTCTCGGGGTCAGAGTCTTTTGGTTATATTTGTTAATTTGAAGATATATATATATTATCAGTTAATAAATGCAAAGAGAATAAAAACAGTTCTATTTTCCATTTCTTAGAAGGTAACCAACTATTCCCGATATAATAGCTACAATCACCCCACTCTATGTAACTTAATCAATGTGGGATAAAAACTAAACCCCCCGATGCATGCGTGACGCCAGACCATGATGAAACGCAGGGAATTGCAGGTTATGGAGAACGAGAATATGTGAGTGGGGCTGAAAACTTAAGGAATACAAAATGCCGAAGTCACTCCAGCCTTCATAGGAGTTGATCAAGTGTTTGTTGTTCTCGGACAAATGTAAATAGTTGAAACAGAAAACGCGAATAGCTACAGTTACGGGAATGACACTGGAGTGCTACGGAAACGGAGATTGGAAAAAGGTTAAAGAAACGTTCGGAAAAAAGTAAAAGTTGGGTTAAGAGGGCCCCACATGAGCCCGGCCACCTAAGCAGTCAGCGCCTAGAGTGTGCCGGTTAAGCCGGCCTCTGAGATACATATGAAATAGATCCAAAATTTCAAATTGCACGCTTCCAACCTACCTCTGTATAACTTTTGAAGTATATACAAAACCCCTGGTTCAAATCTTTAGCAAGACATTCAGACGCAGTTCTCTATTTACAACTTCAAAGATCAAAATATCCATTCGAAGCAAAAAGAATTATTTACTTAAACCACAAAACTTTCACAAATTCTTCAATTATAAGGAAAAGAATGAAAAAGAAAAGTCTACAGCTGTAAACGAATCATTATTGAAATTATAAAGCTGTTAACAATTTATTCTACATCGTCCTCGTCCTGATTATCAGATCAATCACGATTTTCAAATTTAATTACAGCTCTTGTGTAGAAGCCTTTTGAAGTCAACTATGGAATGCGGAAGCGTTAAACTCAAATCTCATCATTCGAATTTAAGTTTTTCTCTTAAATCTTAGATTCTACAATTGCCAGTAGTTTTTCTAGTCTTCAGTTAATAGCCTGTGCAAATTCTAGAATTTCAATTTTCCAGGTTTCAGACATAACTTTACATTTGGCTGCAGTTTGAGTCTTTCTTTAGACAAGCATTATTTACTGCCCCTCGTAACAAAATTGTGAATAATTTACACAAATTTATTGAAATGCTTTAAAATTGATAATATTTTATTCCAATTTGTGTATTCCCGATTCTAAGAAGTCTATTTTGCTATGTTCCATAGCATTTTCAGGACGGGGGATGGTGATATAACTAGCAATTGCACCCTCGTGTGCAATGGGTACGCCGAAGATTTGTGGAGATCAATATTTTAATTTATGGTATTCTATTTGAAAGATAGAAAAGTGTAAAATGTTAAGTGTCAAACTTTTTTAAATAAATAAAGTTTTCCATATATATTTTATTTCATTTCATTTTAATTAACAAAGTTATGATTTTCAACTACAAGTTATTATCTAAAAGTAGTGCATGGTTTTATCGCAAAGTACAATAACCACTATGATGGTAGAAAATTGTGAGGAAATATTCACTGTATAATTCATGATCTCTGTAAAGAAGAATTTATTAAGTTTAAGATATAAAACTGATCCAAGCTGTACTGTTCATTGCAATCAACGCTACAGCAGCATCTGCTATACATTCAAGAGTAAAAAATATTTGGTTTGTGTCACGTCAATCCCTTGGCTTTTGACATATTGTCTTTAAAGTGCAAGAACCAGTATAATTGGAATATTTGCAAAGGACAACAACCAGTAAAATGACAAGAAATGTGAGGAAATATTTACTGTATAATTCATAAGCGCTGTAAAGAATAATGTATTAAGATGAGCATATGAAGATGATTTGATCTCTATTGTACACATTGTGAAAATAGCTCTGGCAACCATTGCATTTGTAGGTTCAGCAACAACTGCTATACATTTAGTAGTAAATAATATTGTGAGGAAAACTACCAACAAAATAGCCTAAAAAATAAAGAAAAAAAAGTTAGCCAAAAAATTATTTTACGAGATGAACATAAAATGCCTTCATTTAGCAAATAACAACTTAATTGTAATAATGAAATAAAACACAACAAAACTGATTTGGCCATGTAGAGATTCCCATAAAATATTTAATTGAAATAATGGCAAGTGAGTTACCTCAATTTGAGTTACCAAGAAAGCTTTGGCAACTATTGCATTTACAACTGCTATACATTCAATAGTAAAAGATGTTGTTAGGAAAGCTGTAACAGTAGGTATTATAGTAGGATTATATATTTAAAAAGCCACAGATAAAACCACCTTCATTTAACAGTTCTGTAATAATAAAATAAAACACAAGAAAAGTGATCTGGCCATGTATAGATTGTCATAAAAAAATTGACTAAAATAATGGCAAGGAATTACCTTAAGATTCAAGACACATTGTGTCGAGTTGTCAAGGATGCCAAAGAGAAAAATGGGTAGAGTTTGCAGGAAAATTCTTCATGTTAGTTTTGAAAGGAGACTCCTAATAAAGTGTAGGTGAGTTGAAAATGAGCAGAATAAAGAGTTTGGTAAAAGAGAAACTTTCAAGCAACACATGCTACACACGTATCTTTTAATATAAAGTATAATCAAGATATGAATTTTTCAGCATTTACATATGAAAATTATCCTCCCTCTCAGCACACAAATGGGGATGATAGGCATGGTGACAGTTTACAAAGAAAATGATAAGTAAACTATGATACGAAAACAACACAGAGGTTTGTTAATTCTAGAAAAAAACTTAAGACATCATGCATTGTTATATGCAGTTTGTATTCCATGGAGATCTAGCTTGCATGAAAAGATTTGGTGCATAAAAAAGTACTTCCATTCCATCCAAAATTGGATCCCTGCCAAAAATCAGATACGTCTTTAGTTTCTTGATTGTAGATACAGTAAAATAAGACATTTTTCATTTAGCTCAAACAATTGTGAATTGACAATTGAAACTTAATTATGAACTCCAAAAGTAAAAAATCTACTAAAAATAGGAAGTGAAATGTTTTTTAGGAACCTCCCAATGATAGATCGCAAAAAAGGAAACTGCAAGTTTTTTGGTTTAATTGAACAATAGAGTGGCAATTATCTATAAATTATAGAGGAATGGAGAGCAATGAATAATTAAAGAGAAGGGAGAAGGATTTACCAATTTGAACCAAATATGCAAGTAATAGTAAACTCCATCCATTGCTTTAATTGTGTAGTTTCCAACAATATAACATTGAAATAACGGTTGCTTTGCATTTGAGTTGTGCGTACAGAGCCCTATGTTGCTAGGAATCTGGAACCAGGTAGTCATGATCAAATACACAAGTAATATTAAGCTCCATCCATAGATTTGTAACATTGGAAAAGAAAGCAGCAAGGTTGTAGCAAACCAACCCATAATTTCTTATTGAAAAGTATTTGATAAAGTCAAGTGATTGAAGCTGATAGTGTTGACAGTTGAGCCTCCTCTTTCATCCTTCGTGCAACATAAGGGCTGTGTTGCATGCGTGTGTATTTGTGTAATGAGAATGAAGGGTGAATATGAAGACCTCCAAGATGAGTGACTCTGGAAATTGCTGTGAATGTCAGCCCTTGCCGGTCAATGTTGCCAATGTCAATGGTGGCCCTTTCAAGTGTTAAGGCCTTGTGAATTGTGGATGGTTAAGGCCCATGACGGTGAAACTGCATTTGTGACTAATTTCTTATAAAAATTTCATGTTATTTGCAATTAATTTGGTAGAATGTTTTGCTTACATAAGCAATTTTCTAGTAATCAAAGTTTCGGTACACTTTTTTTTGTCAGACCAAATTTAATAGCTTCGATGATTGTAATTGTTACTACAGCCAACTAATTGATGGTGATATTTTGCATTGATCTTTTGATTTGTTAAATACTGTTGCACTATTGTTACGGTTAATTAATAAAAACCAAGTCACAAAGGTATCACACCCATTGAAACTTATATAGGATCTTGTGACATGAAATTAGGAATGCATTTACAATGAAGTTATATCTTTTACAATGCAAAGTACAAACATTGGGATCTTCTATGACATTAAAAATAACGAAGGAAGTCTAGGACTCTGGAGTAAAAGTAGACGAAAAAGGAAAAAGGAAAAAGAAAATCGATTAAAGCTATTTAAATAGTCTTAATCTTGGGTATTTATTTAGTTTGACTGCTGCATGCCTTTGCTCTACTATGATTATGTCCACTATATATCTGGTATTTTTTGTGGTAGTTTTGTCTTGCTGTGTGTAGTAATCTACTGTTTTATCTAAGCTTAATTTGAAATACAAAAGAATTATTTGGCCCACTATCAATGTTCATCCTCATTGTTTGAAATCATGCCTATCCTTGCGGAAGCCAGTAAAATGAAGTGCAATAGCTTAGCCAAGTAAGCTAGCAGTAGCAGATACTAAACAAATGTGAAGGGACTTCAAAAGCAAATAGCTTATACTAAAGGCCTGCTTGGCAAATGAATACAGAACAATAGCCTGATAAGTTTAGAGATTCAAATTCTCTTTTATTCAATTTAAAAAGTCTAGAGATTCAAAACTAATAAATCACTTTCAAAGATGTGACTACTAATTATGAAGTATTTTTCAATATCATATCACTCAATATAAAAATAGAACAATTATTTATATTTCTAATATACATAAATTGTAAAACTATTATTGAAAGTTTAATAATTAAACCAAATAGTAATTACATAAAGAACTAATTATATAATATAAAAGAGAATTATAGAATACAAACTATCCAGTTAACAGAGACATGACAACAAAACCAGTTCAGCAGAAGAAACAACTAACATTAGCAGTGACTAGAAAATCATCAGAACACTAGGGACCAAAAGAATAAAGAAATCATATTAAAGTATAGAGATTGCAAATCAATGTTATTGACTGAGTCTTTCACTTATTATTTGGTGGTCCCATCTACTCTAAACTGTTTTTCATTCCAAGCCCACCAACGCCACAATCAAGACTTATTCTTGCATAGCTGTGCATATAATGTGGATTTTAATTCCAGAGTGGATTAGGTAATAAATTTGACTATGTTATTCAACAATCTTATTGTACTCTACTTTTTTTCGCATTCCCACCTAAAATGAGAAGGGGGGAATACTTTGTTGCTCGAGAGTCTAAAAAGTTTAAATTTAGCAAACTGAAGTAGGATCTAACATGGAAACCAAAAAACTACCTCAAAACTTGATGAACAAATCACCAAGGCTACCAGACTAATTACTAAGGGCGTCACTGTAGTCTTTGGACATCACTGAAATAATTTTGTATATTAAAAGAACGATGATATATTATCATTTCATGTCATAGTTTAGTACACAACCGTACACAAACAATGATCTGTCCTTTTTTGAACTTGAATGCTGCCAACTACTTCCTACTTCTTCCTGCAATGAGATATTATCTTCAATATATTTTCGTTTGGGTTATTCTTTGCAAAATTATAGTGGTGTCTCTTTGTCAGTTTGAAGCGATACTTTTTGTGCCTTCGGTCCAGAGTTTTGCGCAGTGCTCGTGTTTGTCATCTTTAAAGGTATGTCTTGTTCTTTCTTTCCTTGCAACTTTCTTTCCGTCACCTTTCCTACCTTCAAATATCTGCCTAATCTTCCATGATAAAGAACCCAGGTCTTTAGATAGAAAAAGACAGAGTCTGTGAGTACTCTTTAAGTTGTTTCTGGTACAAGTTTTCTTAAACTTTTTAAAGTTTAGACAAGTGTAAATAATAAATGCCGAAAATAAGCAGACTTCAAACCCATGAGGCTTCGCTTTCTATCTTTCTCTCTTCATAGCTAAATGTTTGTTTGCTTACATTAGCATACAAAAAGAAGTGGTCCCTATGGTACGTGGTATCTTTGGTTTGTCTTCATTTTCTATCATTTCTTTCCTTAAAATGTCATATCCTTCAGGGGTGCCTTTAATTGATCTGTTTTCAGTTTAGGGTAACAGTTTTATAGATATGCATATCTCTATGTGTTAATAATATATTTATCATATCTATCTATATTAAAAACCTCAATTCTTT
>VDFB02349553.1:0-39879 GCA_007258455.2 Sequoia sempervirens | reverse complement strand
AGTGGCCACTTAAGCCCCCTTTTTGGGTACCATCTTGGTGCACTTACCCCTCTCTCTCTCTCTATATATATATGTTTAATAATTGTCAACCTATTATGACAGATTAGATGGGTTCCTTGTGATTACTCTTCTGATCCCTCTTTTGTTCAGGCAATGTGTATCTTCTCTTCTCTAAATCAATTGTTCTTTCTTAACACTCAGAAAATATCGACAATGTAAATCAAACAAATAAGAATCTATTGTCCATACTTATATTAAAGCATCATAATTACTTATAAGACTCAATAATTGATGCAAGCATCATTATTGAATAATCGTTTGTATCTATATATTCTCTACTTATATCAATTAGCATTCATATATATGTTTATATAATGATTATTTCCTTATGTTAGTATTTATGTATATATATGTCATGTCCCTTGAAAATATTTACACTAAATGGATCAAAATACAAACAATAATGAAAATATCAATATAGTCAATTGTTATTTAAATATGATTCTAATTATTATTGTAATCATTTCCCTAAAATACAATAACTTATATAATAAACTTATATGATTTCACACAACACACAAAATAAAATAAAATAAAATATAATACTAAATATAATTCCAAACTAAAAGCCACGATGGAGTCAAATAATGATTCGACTTCAAAAACACATGCAACGGATGTACCAAAAGACACATCCAAGAGACTCATCAAAGGTTATAAAGGAGGGATGGAAGAAGGGAAGGGATTGAATAAGAGAAGAGAATATACTAAGCAAAATAAAAGGGAATCTCCATCAATGGCTAAGGTAAGTTTGCTCACTATGTTTAAAAGTATATATATCTCCAGTTTGCAATAAACAAATTATGTGTTTGATCATACTACATACAAAAAAGTGCAAGAAAATTGTATCAACTAATTAGAATAATAGGCTACACACCTACATAATCATTTATTGAGAAAACAAATAATAGAATCAAGCATTATCATTTTATTTGCAGAAGATAAATAATATAGATCTGTGCATTATCATTTATTACATAAGATAAATAATAGACAAATAATAGGATTATAATAATACTAGACTGTACATTGCATATATCTACATCCAAGGAATTAGTATTTTGACTTAATGTAAAATAGGATATGTATATTATTGATTCAATAATTATGATAAGAATTTGTGCATTTATATGGTGGAATAATGTTCATTAATTAGAGATTGATATTCATAATATCTGATTGTAAACATAATAGAGGAGTTAAGGACCTACAGGGAGGGGAAACAATGTGTGGGTCACCCTCTAATTACCCCACCCATATGGATGGCAAGGGCCGATTGGATCGAGGGGGGTGTATTGCCCTTGGTCTTAGAGGAAATGACTACCCAGGACACCCTCAAACCCCCTTCATATTTAAGTCATAATGCTTCTAATGAAGGGAATGATGATACAATGCCTCACTAGGTACCCCACCCACATGGTTGGTAAGGGCCAAATGGGCCAAGAGGGGTGTACTACTCTTGGGCCTAGGGTAGAGGGTTTCTTGGGCACCCTATCAGTCCATTATGACCAAGGAAGAATGAACTAGAGCATCTAAGAAATTCAATGTATTTTATTCATAAATGAATAAGTTAACATATTTACAGGTCTAAATAGGTAGTTGTATCCCTAACCATGCTCTCTTGATTTTCTTATATATATATATATATATATATATATATACATCCTAATCAATATTATCTTATAAATATTCTCTAACTCTATTTTGCAAGGGTCTACTCACACTACAAACATTCCCAAATCCAAGGTGATCACTTCAAATCAATAGATTAGGGAAAATTTAGGGTTATCCCAAAAAGGGGACATTACAAGTGTTATCAAAGCACCATCCTGCTAGCCTCAGGGGTAATAGTTGATGCAACCAAGCTAATGAACTTTAAGGGTCCTAGAGAGAGAAAATAAGAGATTTATGGAGCGAGAATTGAGAGAATTCATGGAAAAAAATGAACAAACTAGTCAATCCATGTTCCAAGCCCTCCAAAACATAAACAATAACCTTAGGCCTAATAGAAGACATGAAAGAGAACACACCCCCAACCAATCCAAAACTAGTCATAACACTATAATGGGATCAAACCCAAGTACCAATGGGCCCTAATTTTGGTTGAAGAATAATTTTTAGGGGAAAATGGAAGAATCAAAAACCCAAATGCACGTGAACCCCCCCTAGAAAATGCAACTATTCATCCTGAAGTCCAAAGAAGCATCCCCTTCACAACATATTGTGAGGTTGTGCAAAAATGATCATAGAGGTAGAAACAACTGACCAAACAAAGATATACAAAGTAAGATAGGAAAAATTTCCATCCCTAACTTTGATGGGTCGAGAAAAATTACAACCCATGCATGGTTACAAAAGCTAGAAACCTACCTAACTCTTTAACCCATGACAAAAAAATATGCCATTATATTTTCCATACTACACCTAAAAGGGGGACTCAAGACTGGTGGCATCATGGCCTAATTACCCAAGATCACAAAAATATTGAAGCCTATGAAGTCTTCAAGAAAATACTCGTTGAAATATTTGACCAAACTCATCCTCAAAATTATTTTAGGGAGCTAACCAAAATAAGACAAAGAGGGACCCTTGAGGAGTACATTACTGAATTCCAAAGACCCTAGAAGGGTTGTCAGATGTCACTCGTGGCCTAGTGAGTGCCCTAGACCCCTCCACACTCCAAGAGGCAATCCTCAAAGCCACTCATCTAGATACCGCCCAAACAAGGGGAAAAACCTCCTCAAGTAAAACAACATCAAAAGACAAACACTTCCATAGGAAAGATAACCACTTCCATTGGAAGGAAAAACACAAAAGATCATTCCTCCCTTATAACGACCAAGAAGAGCTTCAAAGGAAAGGAATATGTTTTGATTGTCGGGGAAAATGGGAACCCGGTTTGTATGCAAATAAAAAGAAGACCAAGAGAAGTTGTGCTTTAAGTGCAATGAACCTTGGGGCCCGAGTCATGTTTGTAATCAGAGAGACCTTAGGAAGAAAAGATTATGCTACTACTAAAAGGAAAAGCGGGGAGCAATATATAGGTGTGAAGATGAGAGTCAAGCTCATGATAAGGTAATGCTCCAAGGAAATGAAGGGGAGGAAAACCCATGCAAAAAGACAAAACTAGATGGAAGTAATGAGGAAGGAGGAACCCTAGTCTACATTTCAAAAGCATCCAAGCATCATCCTTTTAGGATTTGACGAGTAATTAAAGGACAAAAGGTAATGGAACCAGTAGATAGTTGGGCTACCCACAATTTTATTGATGAAAACTTAGTTAAGAAACTAGGTCTAGCAATAGAAGATTTCAAAGGATTCAATGTAACCTTGGTTGATGGATCCACCACTCCTAGCAGGAGGAAAATCTCCTTACTTAACATCACGTTGGGAAGGCAATTGGTTAAAGATAAATTCTACATTGTGGATATGGGAGACAAGGATGTGATCTTGGTCACCCCATAAATGCATTCCTTGGGACACTTTATCTTTCATCTCCCCAAGTTAGAGATGTGCTTTGTACATGAAGGGAAGAGAGTTACGTGTTTAGTGCAATCCCACCTAGTCTTCCACCCAAAAGAGTTTTTGAACATTCCGTCGAACTAGATGAAGGAACAAAACCATTTGTTACCACTCCTTACTGCCATCCTCACAAATATAAGGAATAGATCGAGAAAACCACGAAAGAGTTATTAAAAATGGGGCAGGGTATGCGCAGGATCATGATGGGCCAAAAAGTGGCGATATGATAGGTATGTGGTTGACGAAGTTTTTTTTAACCCAAAATTGATGAAATGAAAAGGGTTTTTAAAAGAGATTCTCAGCTTTCCACAAATATAAAATATGCTTTACTTTGAAGTTAATAAATAATTATTATTCATTCTCTATTTGAATTACAACTAAAGTCTTGATTGATAGGCTTATTGAAAAACATGTATAGCTTTCCAATGGTATCATATTTTTTGAATTTGAAACATGCGATACAGTCTATGCTTCACATACTATAAGATTAAAAAAATAAAAATAAAAAAATTCATGAAATTTTGACCAAGTTAAGGTGGTCAGGCATACAAGTTTTTATATTTTTAAAAGTTGTAGTAAAAAATTCATAATTAATTATTTACTTGGAAAAAATTACAAAAAAATATGCATCACATCAGGACATGAGTCCTCTACTTATATCTAAAATATTATAAAAAATTATTATCATTTTATTGTGGTTAGGGTGGTCAGACAGACACCTACCTCTTATTTTTCACTAAAATTTAATTACTACAACATTGAAATTTCAAAGCTTCACCAAATAGATTTTTAAAAAAAAATAAACCTAGTAGTCTAGAAACTACATTCAATTTTCTACAGATTCTATTCTTACATATTTTTGAAATAATATAGATAACTTATTCAAATTTTTACATGAAGTTTTCTAACAGTACTGATTTTTCTGAATTTTTTGCCACTTAAGGGCCTATTTTTTCCATGATGATCCTGCACATACCTGGCACATTCAACCCAATTCCAATCCCTTCACCTCATTATTTGTCCTCTCAAAGAAGAAAGATGGCACTATGAGGATGTGTATGGACTATAGGGCTTTAAACCAAAAGACAATAAAGAATAGGTACCCTATTCCTAGAGTTGATGAACTTCATGGGGTAGTCTATTTTTCAAAAATTGACTTAAGGTTGGGTTACCATCAAATCAATTTAAGGGAGGAAGATATACCAAAGACAACTTTTAGATGCCATTATGGGCATTTCAAATTTCTTTTCCTACCTTTCGGGTTAATTAATGCACTTGTAACCTTCCAGTCCTATATGAACCACATTTTTAGGAAGCAACTAAGGAAGTTCTTATTGGTTTTTTTCAATGATATTAATTTATAGTAGAACATGGGAGGAACACTTAAAACATATAGATGAAGTGCTAAGCATACTTTAGGAACATTCTTTATTTTCCAAGTTTTCCAAATGTGAGTTTGTCATGGAGGAGATCTTATACTTGGGACACAAAATTAGTGTCTAAGGTGTTAAAGTAGATGAAGAAAAACTTGAAGCAATCAAAAACTGGCCAAAACATAAGACTTTAACCCACCTTAGAGGATTCTTAGGATCGTGTAGCTATTACAGAAGGTTTGTAAAGGGATTCTCAAGGCTAGTTGCACTACTTACTAACCTAACCAAGAAGGGATCATTCTCTTGGAATGAAAAGGCACAAGCAACATTTTAGAAATTAAAGGAAGCAATGAGTTCTTGTTTCGTGTTAGCAATACCCGATTTCAACTCCCCCTTCGAGCTATATTGTGATGCCTTAGGAGAAGGCATCGAGGCCATACTAATGCAATACAAGCACCCCATAGCTTTCGAAAACAGTTTAAGCTCAAGGATATAGAAAAAACATATTCAATCTATGACAAGGAAATGCCCTCACAAAGTTTAGAAAATACCTAATTTGCGAGAGGTTTATTATAAAAACAGACCACAACAACCTTAGATTCTTCCTAAGACAAAAGGAATTGAATGAAAGACAACAAAAATGGGCAAGTAAACTACAAGCATACAATTTTGACATTGAATATATGAAGGGTAAAAACAATATAGTAGTAGATGCCCTATCACAAAGACCCCACCTTCGTTCAATGGTGGCAATATCTATGAAATGGAAGAAAATTCTAATAACTAAATATGCCAAAGATAAATTTTCAAGTGATCTAATGGAAGTGAAAGTGCACGATGAGAAACACCAAGTTATGAATGACCTCATCCTTTCCAAAAATAGAATTTACATCACTCTAGAATCATGGCTAAAGAAGGAAATTTTGAAGACTTATCATGATAACCCATTAGCTGGGCACCAAGGGTACTTCAAAACATGCAAAAAAATTAGGGAAAGGTTCACATGGAAGGGACTCAAGGGATATGTATTGAAACACACTAACGAGTGTATGGTATGCTAGAGGAATAAAGAACACACATTCCCTGTAGGGCTACTTCAACCACTGCCCTTCCCTAACCAAAAGTGGGAGAGCATCTCCATGGATTTCATAACAGGCCTACCTAAAGTACAAGGCAAAGATTACATTTATGTGGTAGTAAACTGCCTCACCAAGTATGCACATTTTATAGATATATCCATAGACTTTAGAACTCCCCAAGTGGTTGAGATATTCCTTAAGGAAATTCTCATATTACATGGCTTCCCACGGAATATTGTAAGCAATCAAAATAGCCACTTCCTTAGCATATTTTGGTAAGAGTTGTTCAAATTAGCAGCGACAAAACTAACCCCAAGTACTAATTATCACCCGCAAACAGAAAGATAAATAAGTGGTTGGAAGGGTATTTATGGAACTATGTCATTGGGCAATAAGGAAGATGGATTAAATGGTTACACTTGGGAGAATATTGTTACAACACCAACCACCATATTTCCATAGGGATGAGTCCCTTTCAAGCACTATATGGCTACGAGGACACATCCTTTGGTGATTTGATCTGAATAGAGAGCCATGCACCAAGAGCCAAATATTTCATACAACATAATGTGGATATCATGAATTCACTCAATGATAACCTACATCATGCCTAGAATCAGCAAAAGATATATGCTGATAGGAAAAGAACCGAATGAGTGTTTGAGATAGGCGACATGGTATTCTTGAGACTACAACCATACTTTGTCGCCAAAAAAATGTATAGTTGACACTTTTATGCTCACTTGCAAGTCTTTCTAGTGGACTTTGGCTTGATTTTTCCTATATTTAATGTTGTAATGTGGTCAACACATTCACATTAGATCTTGGACCCTTGTGAATCATTAAGGCTTCTAGGTTGTCTTGTAAAGGTGTTGTGAAGTGTTGTAACCCACTTTCACACTTTTCTAGGACCATTTCATCATAATTCACCTAAATAACTCTTTTTTATTGCTTACCAAGTCTTATTTTAAAATTTTGTGAAGTGTTGTAACTCACTTTCACGCTTTTCTAGACTTGTCTTCACTAATTCAATCCTTTCTCATGTTTAAATGACCCCTTGATGTACTTTTTGATCGTTTATAAGTGTGTTTTTGAGGATATTCCCATTGGACAACATTTAATGCCCCGTAATTCCTAACACACATTTAATTTTCTTAACTGGGACTAAGTTGCCAATAGGGCAACTTAGTCCTTTTTGGCACAAAACTCAAATTTGTTTTAAAATTCTGGCAGGATTTTGTCCTCTAACCCTTGAGGTTAGCCTGTGATGTGTTAATTTTGGGAAATTTATTAAGAAAAAGTATAAATAAGGGTTTTTATCACCATTTTAAACATCACCTAATTCATTCAAGCATTCACTCATCCACTCATTCAAGCAATTCTCAAGTATCCAAGCACTCTAAGCATAATCAAGTCATCCATTGGAGCACTTCATTGCATATCTTCATACTTTCAACATAAAAGGTGTGGAAAGTTTATGACATTTGCATGTTATCTATTTATCATTCTCTTTCCATTTAATTTCATTGTTTAGGGTTTGATTACCAAAGTGGGGTTTGACTAAGGCAAACCCCTATTCTCTAACCCTCATCCATTTTTCCCTCTTTGCATTTTTGTAGGTGGACTTTGTATGCATATTTGTTAAAGAAATAGGTGTTGAAAAGTTGTCAAGAAGTCTTAAAAGTCAATCAATTCAACATAACCCTAATTCAAGCTTGGAGAGACTTTTTATCCTGTTTTCTGTAGAATCAAGTGCGAATACCTATCAAAAAAGCAAGTGCAGACCCGAGGCTTCAAGATTATGTCCCTAGATTCTTAAAATCTATAGAAGGACTAAGTTGGGCCACTAGTGGAGAATTAGTCTTGCTTCTGGGTATGAAAAGTGGTTTATGGATTTTTGGATACCCATTTGGCTGATTCCTATTTTGGCAAGTTTTCCCAAAATTGAGACTAAGTCACCTAGCCTGGCATAAGTGTCCCAGTCAAAATTTTTAGTCAATTTTTTAGGATTTTCAGAATCTCCCAACATCAAGTTTTAGATTCCAAGTACACCTCTCTGATTTTGTTCTGTGATTTCATCATTTACTTGCATTTTTAAGCATTTTTGCATATCACAATGTGTTTTCCAGCACATTACATTTCTTAGGTTTTGTATCATTAAATCATCTAAATTTTAGATCATTGCATCATAATTAGGCTTAATACATCTCATTTACATTAACTTCGAGTGTAAACATTTGCATTTTGGACCCCATTCATTCCCCTTTCTCCTTTTAGGTGAATAATCCTAGGAGCAAAGCATTTGTTTGGGCAATCCAAAATCATTGTTTACATTTTGGTGAACTTGAATTTTGAACACATTCATTTATGATTTCAAGTGCATCCTAGGTTTCATCTGCATTGCATTGTTTAAGTTGCATCCCGGGGTTTTAAAATTGCATTAGTGAAAAGGTCAAATAGCTTGCATTTTTGCATCATTCTTGCATCGAAAATCACAAAAAAATTGCATTTTCATATTGTAGTTGCATCTATGCATCTAAAAGACATAGAATTACATTTAATTTTTTTGAAAAATCACAAAAAAATCATCAGTGGGACTAAATCGCCACACTGGGCGACTTGGTCCTCTGGCTCATTTTGCACTAAATTTTTTGGTCATTTCTGGGTATTTTATGGTATTGCATTTGTGTTTCAGTTCACAAAATTTATGTTATTTGTATTTTATTCATCCTATATTGCATTTCATTTGCATTCACCCTACCTCTTGTCGTATTTGTATGAGTTTTTGGTGCCCTATTGATAATAATTTAGTAAGAAGAAGTTCCTGACTCATGGCATCCCACGATAGCACACTTGTTGCAGACCTTGGGTTGTCTCGAGCTCCTACTCCTGGTATGGAAAATGGTGCATTAGGAATGGATACTACCACTAGTACACCTTTACCTTCACATACAATGCATGTTGACACAAACATTAATGCCCACATTCCGCAAGAAAAAGTAATTAATATTCATGAGGATTTAGCACACTTGCAACAAAACTTGTGTCTTGAAAACATGTCAACCACAACAATTCCTACTATAGACAACATTCATCAAATGCTTAAAAGTGATGACGGCTTAGATGTTATGAAACAAATTGTTGAAATATACCAAAAACATGCCTCTAGCATACCCCAACCAACAAACATTGTGGTTAGCCAAAGAGGATCTCATATTCCTCTTCCTTCAACTATAACATCCATATGTACCTATACCACTCCCCATGTTACAACAACTATGCAAAAAGTTAGTCAAATGACTCCTTTCACTATTCTGACTAGCATTACTAGTTCTTTTATGGCATCCAATGTTCCATCCACCACCACCTTCACCCCTCTTAGTGTCCCTTCACTTATCCGAACATTACTTACACTCCATCACCCTTCTCTCTTCCACCTCATACCACTTACACCGACCCTCTCATTACAAAAATCTTCCAAACTATATCTTCCATGCAACAACAAATATCTGCCATAAACCAAAACCAAACTGCACCACCCACCTACTATGTTCCTAGTAGCCCATTGTCATTGGAAATATTATGAACCCCGATGCCACAAGGAATTGAAATGCCTAGGTTTGAGAAGTACGGAGGTAAAGGAGACCCTACTAGTCATGTCAATGCTTATACCGCACTATGCAGTGATCTTGTCCTTGATGATAAAATTTTAGCTAAATTGTTTCCTACGACTTTAAAGGGCACTGCCTTGGAGTGGTTTTCAAACTTACCCAATCATTCAATTTGCTTATTTAATGAGCTTGTTGATGCCTTTATAAGTCATTTCCAAGTCCATGACTCCCAAAAAAACAATGGCTGATTTAATGAGATGTAAACAAAATGTGGATGAAAAGGTAACTTATTTCATTTCACGCTATCAGTCATTGTATGCCCAAATAGATATCAAGGTTCTTGATGCAAATCTCCAAAAGATGTTTATCAAAAACTTGCAAAGTCATATTCAAGACAAATTGACCATGATGAAATTTTTGTCTTTCCTACATTTATGCACAACCCTTTGTGATTATCACAATTTGGATAGTAGTCGTGATACGAAGTCCACTTCCAACCGAACTAAGAAATCTAAACCTAGCACTTCAAAAAAATTGCAACCATTTTGCAAACAAAACAAAGGGTTTTTATAATTCAACCCCCCACCTCAACAACCACCTCAACCTATCAGGAACCATGTAGTAGTTAAAGTTGTGATCCCTTATAGTTATGGTGATCCTAAACAATAGTTTACATCATTACTTGATTCTCTTCATAACACCATGACCTAGCTTATACAGTAACAAATGATTTCTTTACCTCCTGTAAAACCATTAGACACAACTAAACTGTTGCCTCCAGCTTTCTAACCTAATTCTTATTGCCATTTTCATAGACAAAATAGACATGACACAGAACAATGTAAGTGTCTTAAACATATAGTGCAAGACCTCATCGATTTTGGTCACCTATCCGTTTCAAATGTTAATGCAAAAGGTAATATGTTTGTTGCCCCACCCAAGTAAAATTTGCAAATTTTTACCAATCCCCTTCCTAAACATAACATGTCATTTGTCAAAGCCAGTGAAACCCCAAACAATGATGTGATGATTGTTTATAAAGAGATTGAACATCTTGATACACCCTCTATTAATCCTATGGAAGAAATAGTAGGAGCGATAGATGCCATCCCACGTAAGGGCCCAACTAAGAATAATCTTGATAATACTTTCAATTTTAATGATATTCTTCCAAATCTTCCCGATGGTCCTATCTACATAACTGAATGAATTTATGATAAGCCCACTAATGGGATACTCATAGATCCCACCTGTGGTGAGAATGTGATTAGGGAGGAATTTTTGGTCGTACATGATCTTTATCAAGATAACTATGACAAACCAAGAGCATGGATTAAAACATATAATGGTTTTGTGTGCCCTACGATTGGATCAATCATTCTTCCATTACAAATAGGACCTAAGACATTGGATGTTACATTCTCTATCATTCCACAATCAAATTAGTTTCGTCTGTGACTAGGTCATCCATGGCTTTGCTCGATGAAAGTTGTTCCTTTTGTCATACAAAAATGTTTAAAGTTTCTGCATGACAATGACATATTTACTGTTAACCATAGTGGATTTAACCCTTTATCTTCTAGAGGAAATTTCACCTTAGAAGCCTTAAATTTTCTTAAGCCCATGGAACCCATCACACCTCACACTTGGATTTATTTTTCCTTATTATCAAAAATTTAAAGCGAAGAAAATCATCGAATTGTCCCTCCACCATCAATCCCCCTTTGCTTCCGCTATCCCAATCCTTAACAAAACAATGCTTGAATCTGAACCTAAACAAAACTTACCACCTTTAGAGCAACCAACAATAAACACTTCACCTTCATTGTCTAGATGTCCAAGATATAATGACACCAACCCCGTCATCCCTCCTCACATTTAACAAGTTTATAAAGAAAAAGAGAAAGTGATTGACCCATATCCTTTGGCTCCTTTCATTCTTCCCCCTCAGGAAGAAAAGGAGCCTATTGTGGATCAATTTTCTCTTACAACCACACAACATCAAAATAGAATCAAACAAAACTATGGTGCTAGGGAGCATAGACGTCGAAACCATCTCCTTGCTCGTCAATTGCAAACTGAAGAAAACAAAGAAAATCAACCTTCACCTTTGACAAAAGCAATCAATAACGACCCTCCTCCCAAATCACAACAAAATGATCAAATATAATAGCCCCCACTCCTGATACACCCCTCATTGGAGATTACCCTCTGTCCCCCCGTTGTGATTAATTTGGATGATGATTATGATGAGGAGATCTCTAATATATAGGAAGAGGTACATAATGATTTGAATTCTTTATTTTCCTCTTCTATGAGCCTAAATGATAAGCCTCTCACACCAAGTGAAGAACCTAGTACTTCCCCTAGTTTGGCACTTGTAATTCTTCCTTTGGACAGTCAACCACCCTCACAATACACTGAATATGATTGGGAGGCAAATGACCTGTTAGATGGTTGACTTGCATTTTCCTTACTAGCCTTTTGCATTTTCCTTTTATTTTCTTTTTCTTCTTTTGTATGTGAGTATCGTATTCCATTGTGATGTGACATTTGATGTTCTCTCTATCTTTGTACATGTCCTCTATTTGTACCTCTATTCTTCTATATGTCGTACTTTGCCTTTGTTCCTTTGTTTTGTGTTTTCCTTTTGGGGATGACGCAAAGCATTGAGACACCCTAGATCTCTTCCATGTTGACCCAAAAGGTATTTTTTCCTTTGTTTTAGGTTTTTCCTTTTGGGGATGATGCAAGGCATAGAGACTGAAATGTCTCCTTCATGTTGACCCAAAAGCTTTTCTGTTGCTTTTGTCTTTTCATTTTCTTTTTGCTTGTATTTTCCTTTTGGAGATGATGTAAAGTGTTGAGACTACAATGTCTCTTCCATGTTGACCCAAAGTGGTTCTTTCTTTTTCTTTTGTTTTCGTTCTCTTTGTATCATTCTTCCAAGTTCTATGCATTTTGGGAATGATCCTAGTTCCGAGCTCTTTCATAAAAAACATTGCAACAATGAACATACTAACCCCAAATCCATAGATCCTTTCTGTGTTTGGTGTTTTCCATTTTGGGGGCCACCCCTCTTTCTATTGATTTCTTTCCCATGATGCAACCTTAGTCGAAAAACGTATGACTAGGCATAGAGGCTTTCCACATTGGCTCTTGAATGTCCTATTTCTTTTTTTCATTTCACTACTTTAAAGTAACTAATCACAAAATGGTGTGTAGCAATTTCTTTAAAGTGGGGGCATACATTGGCATTATTCATTTTGCATTTTTCTTTTCCTTGGTTCTTAGTGCAACCTTGTCACTTCATACGATGTGTTTCTCACTATGTGGATGGCATTGAGTGTAATTTCCTTCATAAGCATGATCTATCTAAGCATATTACATTCCTCTTGGTGGACTAATGCAATGCACTGCATCCCCTAAGTTGTGAATATTCTATTCTTTGATTGGTCCTCTCTTGGAGACATTAGACACAATGTTCCCTAAGTTATAGACCTTGCATGAACTTAACAAGACTCATTTGAACATTTTATTTTGCATGTTGAATTTTTCATTTACATGGCCACCTTGCATAACACAACTTGCACGCCTATGGTACCTTTGCATTTGTTCATGAGTTCTAACCATACAAAGATTTTCTTGTCTCATGAAGCACAAACCAAAATTGTCTTTGTGGTGCCTTATTAAAGTTATCAGGAGGTATAAATTTGATATAGTTGAGCAAGAAGCCCATTTTGAGGCATGACTTTCCCCATAGCCATCTTTTGGGATTTCTCACCATACGGACAACTAGAAGTTTTGTGGCCCCAAAGTAAGTATGCTTGGGATTTCTCACCCCACAAACAACCAAAAGTTTTGTGGCCCCATAGTGAGTATACTTGGGCCTTCTCACCCGATAGACAACTATAAGTTTCGTCACCCCAAAGTGCGTACACATTTCTTATTTCAAACAAACAGCCTAGATATGATCCATAATGGGCTAGAAAAATGATCAAAGCTTTCTTTCATTCCTTTTTCATCACTTTCATGCATGTTCCTCTGCGTTTATGTTTGGTTTTCCATGAGATCTTGATCTTGGGGGATTGATCATCCCTCTTAATTGTTGTCATTTCATCTTACCAGC
Organism: Sequoia sempervirens; assembly: GCA_007258455.2. Taxonomy (NCBI): domain Eukaryota; kingdom Viridiplantae; phylum Streptophyta; class Pinopsida; order Cupressales; family Cupressaceae; genus Sequoia; species Sequoia sempervirens. The sequence continues at coordinate 26,105 of VDFB02349553.1, read as the reverse complement.
ATGAGTGCATTTGAATCCCTCTCGATGTGCATGTTGAGCTACTTTAGTGAGAGTTTGAAGCAAGTTCACCCTCTCACTAAAGTGGGGGCTTAATGTGTCGCCAAAAAATGTATTGTTGACATTTTTATGCTCACTTGAGTCTTTCTAGTGGAATTTGGCTTGATTTTTCCTAGATTTAATGTTATAATGTGGTCAACACATTCACATTAGGTCTTGGACCCTTGTGAATCATTAATACTTCTAGGTTGTCTTGTAAAGGTGTTGTGAAGTGTTGTAGCCTACTTTCACACTTTTCTAGGACCTTTCATCATAATTCACCTAAATAACCCATTTTTATTACTTACCAAGTCTTATTTTAAAGTGTTGTGAAGTGTTGTAACTCACTTTCATGCTTTTATAGACTTGTCTTCACTAATTCAACCCTTTCTCATGTTTAAATGACCCCTTAATGCACTTTCTGGCCATTTTTAAGTGTGTTTTTGAGGATATTTCTGTTGGACAACATTTAATGCCCCGTAATTCCTGACACCCACTTAATTCACTTAAGTCAGAAAAAAGTCACTAATAGGGGCAACTTAGTCCTTTTTGGCACAAAACTCAAAATTGTTTTAAAATTATGGCGGGATTTTGTCCTCTAACCCTTGAGGTTGGGCTATGATGTGTTATTTTTGGGAAATTTAGTAAGAACAAGTATAAATAAGGGTTTTTCTCGTCATTTTACATCACCTAATTCATTGAAGCATTCACTCATCCAATCATTCTTAGCAATTCTCAAGTACCCAAGCACTCTAAGCATAATCAAGTCATCCATTGGAGCACTTCAATGCATATCTTTAGATTTTCAACATCAAAGGTGTGGTAAGTTTATGACATTTGCATATTATCTATTTATCATTCTCTTTCCATTTCATTTCATTGTTTAGGGTTTGATTACCAAAGTGGGGTTTGACCAAGGAAAACCCCTATTCTCTAACCCTCAACCAATTTTCCCTCTTTACATGTGTGTATTCAAACTTGTATGTAGATTTGTCAAATAAACAGGTGTTGAAAAGTGGTCAAGAAGTCTTCAAAGTCAATGAAGTCAATATAACCCTAATTCAAGCTTGGAGAGACTTTTTATCCCATTTTTTGCAGAATCGAGTGTAGATACCTGTTAGGAAAGCAAGTGCAGACCCGAGGCTTCAAGATTTGTCCCAAGATTCCTAAAATTTGCAGAAGGACTAAGCCACCACTAGTGGTGGATTAGTGATCTAGGAGGATCCAAGAATCTTAAAATTATCACAATCTCAAAATCTCTCAGAACCGACATCATTGGATAGAGCTTGCTGACATGATCTTGATGCAACCTTAATCGCGTCAACAGGTCATATGCAAGAGTTATGGTTGGTCAAAGGTTTGGTCAAATAGGTGAATCAAGCATTCAAAAAGGTGAAATTTGATTGTCTCAAATCCAAGCAAAAATGACACCAAGTTGTAGTGCTTGTCGTGTTGATTCCAAAACTATCCTCGGTTTCAAAAACATAGTCTGTATGAGAAAAATAGAGCCAGTCAAAGTTTTAGTCAAAATGATGATGTCAGCATGTGACATGGCAATTGACTAGATGGTGACGTGGGAGTTGTAGGTGATGTGGCAAAAATCTCACAAAATTCATGTACCATGCTTTATTTTTGAAAATAAGGTGTGGAGGATTATTTTATCTCACAAAAATCCATCAGATTTTGTGGGATCCCAATCGGATTTGGTGGGATCCAAATCTCCTAAAAATCAACGAAAATTAACTCATGTGAAACAAAAACAAAACCTCCTAAAATAACACTAAATTGTTATTTTATTTTTAAAGTCAACCCCATAAACTCAAATAGCTCGTGAATATAATAAGACAAGGGATTAAAAAACAAATTCCAATTGTTTTATTAAGGGGTTGTTTAATGCTTTTATTTTTAACGGGGAAGTTATTGTTTTTATATCAACAGGTTAGTGTTTTTTTGTAAGGCTTATAATTATAAAAGCCAAAGGAGGGGGGTTAAATTGTTATTTTATTTATTATGGTGGTTTTTAACCCCATATGCAAAATTTATGTATAAAAAGAGGTGATGTGATAAGGCCTTTATGCATTTTTGTGGAGAAATAATTCGGATGTGTTTTTTGAGAGAAAATTTAATACTCTTTGGAGGAATTTTTGGGAGAGAAATTGCAAGGTGTTGATTACACCAAAAATTGTAAAATTGCAAAGAGAGATTGTGAGTGATTAAAGCTTGGATATTGTAAGAAGGCTATTGAAGCTTGGCGATATCAATAAAGTGGTCCAACATTGAGAAGCGGACCCGGAGACGTAGCTCAAATTGAGTGAACTCCGTTATCAAGTTGTTTGTGTCTCTCTTCCATCTCTTTCTTGTTCTCTCATTTATTTCAGTATTATGTTCTCTCATGAATGTTATTATAGATAATTGATTTAAAGGGTTTGAAAGGATTACTCAGTTTCATAATTTCAACGGTTAAGATACATAATCATGCATTACTATTGGATCGGGAATTAAATCTGTAATTGGATTAAGTTTTGGAAAAATTTAAAGTCCTAGTTTACAGATCAAGTTGGTATCATAGCAATTTAACAGGAAAATTGCAAGTGGTGAATGTTAACCAGGTTGAAATTGAAGCAAGGAGAAGGTGCACTTACAAAATTCAACCCAGAGATTGGGAAACGAAGGACTTTACCACAATCAGATATGGTAGGTGAACAAAGTTCTATATAGCTTGATGAGAAAGCTTTCCAAAAATATTTTCTTGAAATGAAAGATATGGAAAAAGTTCTTTTCCAAGAGAGGCAAGAACAACAGAAGAGAAAGGAAGATAAGAATAGAAAGAAGGAGGAAAATGAAACTACTTCGAAAGAAGACAAAGGTAAAGGAGTAGGAGGTGGTGGTGACCCTCCTGAACCTCCATCCCCATCCTCTTCATCTTCTTCATCGTCTTCTTCTTCTTCGTCTAACTCTTCTAAAAAGAAACAAGTTGTACAAACACCTTTGTTAAAACTGGATGTCAAATTTGAGTTGCCTATGTATAATGGTGAATTGGATGCAAAAAAATTGGATAACTGGCTTAAGCAGATTGAAGTGTATTGCAGGGTTCAACAGATCTTGGATGATTCTTCCAAAATCCAACTAGCTACCCTCAGAATGGGAGGCACTGCATTGGTTTGGTGGGAGAGTAAGATTCAAGATGATCTTGCTACACACGGTAAAATCATTTCATCTTGGTATGAGCTTACTTTTTCTTTAAAGAAACAGTTTTATCCTTTGGGTTATATGCAACAAGCTGTTATGAATTGGCAAAATCTAAGGCACGGTAAAGAACAAACGGTGCAAGAGTATACACAGGTGTTTAGGAAGAAAGCACTCACTCTTGGAATTCCTCTTTATACACAAGAAACTTTATTAAAATATATAGGTGGTTTGTATTCACATTTGAAACATACAATCTTGATGTTTAATCCATCTAACTTTGATGAAGTGTGTGTACAAGCAACTCATATTGAAGCAGGTGGAAGGAACATAAGTTTCAGATCAAAGAAGGAATTTGTTCCTCCAACTAAAGGCAATAAAAAGGGAAAGGAGAAGAAAGTAGCCTCCGTGAAGAAAGAGGAAGGTGAAAAGCCTACTTGTTCACATTATCAAAAGAATGGGCACACAGATGCGAAGTGTTGGCAATTGCATCCAGAATTGAAGCCAATGTGGTGTAAGGATCGTAAAGGAAAGAAAAAGGCTGCAACTGTCATTCAAGATCTTGGATCAGATTCTGATGACGTAACAAAGATAGCAGTTGTGGGTTTGAAAGGTAAAGCTTTTGATGGTAATGATTCTGCCACTAATGTTTCATGTGCTTCTACTTCTAAAAGTCATGTTGTTCTTGAAGATAACAAAAGATGTGAATTGTTTCATATAAGGGTGATTTCTAAGAACACTAAGATTGATACACTAATAGATAGTGGGTCCCAAGTTAATTTAATTTCGAAATAAGTTGTTAAACAATTGGGATTGGAAACAAAGCCACATAAGAAACCTTATCCATTAGGTTGGGTGTGCAATGATAACAGATTGCAAGTAACTAAGAAATGCAATTTGAGATTTGCAATAACATCTAAGTTTATAGATGAGGTTGAATTTGATGTGGTTCCACTTGATATTTGTGGCATTGTGTTGAATAGCCCATACTTATATGATAGAAAGGCAATCTTCTATAGGGAACATAATCATTATCACTTGTTTAAGGAATTGAATACATTGTGCATTCTCATCCAATTAAGACTAATAGATCTTTTATGACAATGGGGCAATTGAAAAGGGTAGTTAATGCAAGCAATAATTTGGCACTTATGTCAATACCACGAAGTTTCATTGCCTGAGGTTGTTCCAGTTATGAAAGACAAGCATGATGTTGGTACATTCTTTTTCTCATCTGTGAATTTAGTTTTGTTATTCAGCCTTCTACTTCTTAGCAGTGTATGGTTGGTAGCAGAAACACTGAATGTGGATGTGTATATAGATAATTTGTTCAACAATATCAGTGCAGTTTTGATTGTTGTTGTGATGAGTCAGATGCATAGGTTCCAAGAAGGAAGGACAAATGATACTAGGCAAGTGAGGCAAAAATGCCCACTTAAATTGAAAATAGACATTTTGGAGGTCCAAAAGCTTCTCAATGGGGAGGAATGATCCAAGAGGATCCAAGAATCTCAAAATTATCACAATCTCAAAATCTCTCAGAACCGACATCATTGGATAGAGCTTGCTGACATGATCTTGATGCAACTTGAATCGCGTCAACAGGTCATATGCAAGAGTTATGCTTGGTCAAAGGTTTGGTCAAACAGGTAAATCAAGCATTCAAAAAGGTGAAATTTGATTGTCTCAAATCCAAGCAAAAATGACACCAAGTTGTAGTGCTTGTCGTGTTCATTCTGGAACTATCCTTGGTTTCAAAAACAGAGTCCGTATGAGAAAAATAGAGCCAGTCAAAGTTTTAGTCAAAATGATGATGTTAGCATGTGACATGGCAATTGACTAGATGGTGACATGGGAGTTGCAGGTGATGTGGCAAAAATCTCACAAAATTCACGTACCATGCTTTATTTTTGAAAATAAGGTGTGGAGGATTATTTTATCTCACAAAAATCCATCAAATTTTGTGGGATCCCAATCGGATTTGGTGGGATCCAAATCTCCTAAAAATCAATGAAAATTAACTCATGTGAAACAAAAACAAAACCTCCTAAAATAACACTAAATTGTTATTTTATTTTTAAAGTCAACCCCATAAACTCAAATAGCCCGTGAATATAATAAGACAAGGGATTAAAAAAAAATTCCAATTGTTTTATTAAGGGGTTGTTTAATGTTTTATTTTTAATGAGGAAGTTATTGTTTTTATATCAACGGGTTAGTGTTTTTTTTAAGGCTTATAATTATAAAAGCCAAAGGAGGGGGGTTAAATTGTTATTTTATTTATTATGGTGGTTTTTAACCCCATATGCAAAATTTATGTATAAAAGGAGGTGATGTGATAGGGCCTTTATGCATTTTTGTGGAGAAATAATTCAGATGTGTTTTTTGAGAGAAAATTTTATACTTTGGAGGAATTTTTGGGAGAGAAATTGCAAGGTGTTGATTACACCAAAAATTGTAAAATTGCAAAGAGAGATTGTGAGTGATTAAAGCTTGGATATTGTAAGAAGGCTATTGAAGCTTGGCAATATCAATAAAGTGGTCCAACATTGAGAAGCGGACCCGGAGACGTAGCTCAAATTGAGTGAACTTCGTTATCAAGTTGTTTGTGTCTCTCTTCCATCTCTTTCTTGTTCTCTCATTTATTTTGGTATTATGTTCTCTCATGAATGTTATTACAGATAATTGATTTAAAGGGTTTGAAAGGATTACTCAGTTTCATAATTTCAACGGTTAAGATACATAATCATGCATTACTATTGGACCGGGAATTAAATCTGTAATTGGATTAAGTTTTGGAAAACTTTAACGTCCTAGTTTACAAATCAATTAGTCCCACTTTTGGGCTTGAAAAGTGGTTTCTACATTTTTGGATACCCATTTGGCAGATTCATGTTCTGACAAGTTAACCTGAAACTGGGACTAAGTCGCCCAACCTAGTGTAAGTGTCCTAGTCAACATTTTTAGTCAATTTCTTAGGATTCTAGAATCTCCCAACATCAAGTTTCAGATTCTAGATGTACCTCTTTGATTTTGTTCTTTTATTTCATCATTTACTTGGATTTTTAAGCATTTTTGTATATCACAATGTGTTTTCCAGCACTTTGCATTTCTTAGGTTTTGCATCATTAAATCATCTTAATTTTAGATCAGTGCATTAGTACATCATAATTAGACTTAATACATCTCATTTGCATTTTGGACCTCATTCATTCCCCTTTATCCTTTTAGGTGAAAAATCCTATAAGGAGCAAAGCATTTGTTTGGGAAATCCAAAATCATTGTTTACACATACAATCATCTATCAAAACTAGTGGAGCAGAGAAGCTTAAACCCCAGCTTTATGGGCCATACAAAATATTAAGGAAAATTGGAGAGGTGGCCTACAAATTGGAACTTCCCACCAACAGTAGAATCCACCACATGTTTCATGTGTCCCACCTCAAATAGGTGATGGGGGAGCACATCATTCCATGCCCATAACTACCACCATTAGACGATGAAGGTAAACTGATCTTAGAACCTGAAACTATACTCAATGTGCAAGGAAAGAGACTAAGGAACAAGACTATTGAATAATACCTCATCAAGTGGAAGGGACTACCCACCGAGGATGCAACTTGGGAGGGTCCCAAGATATTTGATCACCCTATTTTAGAGTTGCTTAGGGATGAGCAAATTTAAGGGGGGAGGACTGTCATGTCCCTAGAAAATATTTACCCTAAATGGATCAAAATATAAATAATAAAAGTCTCAATATAGTCAATTGTTATTTAAATATGATTCTAATTAAATTATTGTAATCATTTCCCTAAAATACAATAACTTATATAATAAACTTATATGATTTCACACAACACAAAAAATAAAATAAAAGAAAAGAAATAAAATATAATATAATACTAAATATAATACCAAACGAAAAGCCATGATGGATTCAAATAATGAATCAACTTAAAAAAGACATGCAATGGTTAAATACCGAAAGGCACATCCAAGAGACTCATCAGAGATTATAAAGGAGGGACGAGAGAAGAAGAGAAGGGATCAAATAAGAGAAAGAGATTATATTGAGCAACATAAAAGGGAATCTCCAATAGTGGCCAAGGTAAGTCTTCTCACCATGTTTAAAAGTATTTATCTCCAATCTGCAATAAACAAATTATGTGTTTGATCATACTACATATAGAAAAGTGCAAGAAACTCAAGTATCAATTAATTAGAATAATAGGCTGGACACTTGCATAATCATTTATTGTGAAAAAAAAAATAGATTTATGCATTATCATTTTATTTGCAGAAGATAAATAATATAGATCTTTGCATTATCATTTATTATAGAAGATAAATAATAGATAAATAATAGCATTATAATAATACTGGACTTTACATGGCATATATCTGCATCTAAGGAATTGGTATTTTGACTTAATGTAAATATGATATGTATATTACTAATTCAATAATTATGATCAAAATCTATGCATATACATGGTGGAATAATGGTCATTAATTAGATATTGATATTCATAATATCTTATTGTAAACACAATAGAGGAGTTGAGGACCTACAGGGAGGGGAAATGACGTGTGGGTCACCCTCTAAGTACCCCACCCATATTGATGGAAAGGGCCACATCCAAGGGGGGTGTACTAAGCTTAGGCTTAGAGGAAATGACTGCCCAGGACACCTACTATAGTTCCACCCTCAAAACCCCTTCATAATTAAGTTATAATGGTTCTGATGAGGGGAATAGTGATAGGACACCTCACTAGGTACCCCACCCATATAAAAGGCAAGGGGCACATGGTCCAAGGGGGGTGTATTACTCTTCAACCTAGGGTAAAGGGTTTCTTGGGCACCCTATCAGGCAATTATGACCAAGGAAAAATGAACTAGAGCATCTTAGAAATTCAATGTATTTTATTCATAAATGACTACTAACATATTTGTAGGTCTAAACAAGTAGTTGTATCCCTAACCATGCTCTCTTGATTTTCTTATATATATATATATATACATCCTAATCAATATTATCTTGTAAATATTCTCTAACTCTATTTTGTAGGGGTCTACTCACACTACAAACTTTCCCAACTCCAAGGCGATCACTCAAAATCAATAGATTAGGGTAGATTTAGGGTTATCCCAAAAAATGAACATTACAATATACTCTTTGCTCCTTACGTATTATTCATTATTAGATTTATCTTATGTATATATACTTTATGCTTATCCAATAATGCATATGGATTTATATTCTAATGCAAACTAGTTCCTCTTGATATTGTTCTTATTTCTAAATGCTTTCATATAATGATCCACATCTACTAATATATGCCTTAACTTCATTCCATTTCTTTGTTGCATATACTTCTTTTAGATCTACATATTTTTTTCTCTTAAAACTACATATTATATCACTCTTGTCCTATTCCTTTTCCTTCCCACACTCTCCTTTATCTTAAGAGAGACATTCCCTTCAAAAGGATGTGCCCCTTTATTAACAATCCAGTCTTATTAACTTTTATTAAACAAAAACCATTAATTGCAATTATAATAATCGGCGACTTAATTATAATCGCTACCTTCTTTAGAAAGGGAATCACAACCCTTGGTACTAATTGCTACCTCCCTTCACATTTCAATCATTTTCTTTTGGGACTTTGTTTTTCTCTCTAGGTCAACATCCCTCATCTTATTTAATATTATCAATCGTCTGACTGATACTATTTCCTTTAGTTCGCTGCCCTTATCATGGGGTATTTATCTTATTTAAGCATAATCACTGCTACACATATTTTATTTGAATACGATTATATATATATTTTTATTCATTTATTTTTTGTTTTTATAGTTTCGTTTTGCAATTTTTGGGGCATGACACCTTGTTATTATTTGTTCTAATTTCAGAAAAATATTATGGTTAATTGAATTGTACAAAGTGTTGGAAAATTGAATGCTCCTGAGCCTCCTACTCTCACGTTAGATCCCCTGCTTCACCTACCCATTGGGAGCCCCCAATTTCAACAACAATTTTTGGGATCTTCATCCCTGCAGCTCCTAATAGCCACTGAAGTAAATGTGGTAGCTCATTTTGAATTTATAATTAATGCTGGTAGTTAATTTTGAATTTGAGAGGGAATGTTTGAAAGACAAAAGGAATGAAGGTAGATTATCTTTGTCAATTGCAAATCTGGAGAATTGAATTCCTGAGCAACAATAGTCTGAAGGTAATGTTCTTTGTTCTCTGTGTGATTTAGAGAATGTTTTCTGTGTGGGCTTCTGAAAGCTCTTGAACAACAACTATTTGTTTTGTGTGTGAGCAGAGATTGCTCCTGAAGAGCTTTGCGTAGCTCATGCCAGTGAGCTCCTAGTAGCTCCTAAAGTTATCTATTTTTGGTTGAGTAGTTGACTGCTCCCAGTAGATTGAAGTTCATAGCTTAGAGTTAGCTTTCAATAGTTTAAGTTTTATATTTCCTGTATTGTTCATTTCCAATTATTGAATAGAAAGCAAAGTTGCATGTCTCCAAGTTTATTCCGCATTTTGATTTGTGCATTCCCCTATTTATGTTTTGGGGAAAGAGAGCAACAACTTTGCATTGTGATTTTTGTGCATACAGATATTTTGACATGGTATTAGAGCCATAGGCCTATTTTCTCGTGAGTTAGGGCATTTTTTCTAGGTATTAAGTTCTTGTGTAAGAGACATGGTTGGAGATGAAGGAAAGATCTGGTAGCAACCACTGTCCTTTAATGGATAGAACTATGATGTTTGGGCAAAGAAGATGAATACCATTATGGTCACCAATGATTTGTGGGAGTTTGTGGTCAATGGATTCAATGATGCAACTAACCCAGTAGCATATGTTGTGCTCACAAACAACTAGAAGAACCAGTTGAAGGAGTTGAGGAGGAAAGATGCTAAGGCATTGAGTTTGTTAGAAGCAGCCTTGATAGAGGCCATCTTTTCCAGAATAACAATAGCTAACTATGCAAAGGAAGCTTGGGAAATCCTCTAGACGAACTACAAAGGAACTGAAAAGGTCAAATTGGTGAATCTCTAGATGCTTCGAAGAGAGTTTTAAACTCTTGAAATGAAGGACAGTGAGTCCATCTCAATTTTCCACACAAGACTCTCAGGTTTGATAAACTAGTTGAGAGTGAATGCTGAGATCATTGATGATTAGTGGATTGTGGAGAAAATCCTTAGGAGCTTACCCACAAAGTTTGATGCAGTGGTGATTTCCATTGAAGAGGAAAATGATCTCACAACGTTGTTTGTTGATGAGCTAATGGGTTCTTTGCAAACCCATGAGTAACACCTAAATAGGTCTGCAAGTTCCTCCCAAGAGAAAGTTTTTAAAGCTCAGTCGAATGCAAGAGGAAGGGGGAGAGGTAGAAATAGCTCCAGACATGGTAGAGGGAGATCTAGACATGGTAATACTAGAGAAGAAATCTTGGTGAGAGAAAACAACTAATAGGGAGCGAGCAGCTCTCAAACCAACTCCCGAAGAGGCAAGCAGAACAATAGTTCATATTAGAAGAATAGCAAGAGCAATGTTGAATGCTACTACTATCATAAGTTTGGGCATTATACGAGTGAATGCTAGACAAAGCAGCTTGATCAATCAAATCAAAATATAAATGTGGCTGAAGGAAACCAGTCCACAAGCTTCATCATGTGGAACATTGGTGAAGAAGGCAGCCCCGAAGTCTGGTATTTGGACAGCAGTTGTAGCAACCGCATGAGTGGTAATAAAAGTCTATTTTCTCTCATTGATAAAAATGTAAAGACTGAAATTAGAATGGGGAACAATGGATTAATTCCTGTTGTTGGAAGACGATCTATTATGATTTGCAACAAGCAAGGTGAGAAGAAGGAGATACAAAATGTATTTCTTGCTCCTAGGTTAAAGCAAAACCTCATGAGTGTTGGTTAGCTAATCCAAAATGTATACAAAGTGTTGATGGAGAGGGGTCAATGCATCATTTATGATAAGAATGAGAGGAAGAAGGTATTTGCAGTAGTTCAAATGACAAAGAATCAGATGTTTCTGTTGAAGATTGAGACATGTTTCTCATCTCAGTCTGTTGTTGCACCTATCATAAATGGAGAATGTACAATAGTACATCATGTAGCACTCAAGAGCACCATTCAAAATCCCTCCAAGCTATGGCATCTCAGGTATGGACATTTAGGCTATGTTGGTTTGAGTCTTTTGTCCAAGAATAATATGATTGATAGTTTTCCAAGGATAGTAGAGCCTATTGTTAGATGTGAGGCTTGTATTTTGGGCAAGCAACATATGCAGCCCTTTCAATGAGACAACTCTACAAGGGTAAGAGCACCATTGGAGCTGGTGCACACGGATGTGGTAGGCCCTATGCAAATCATTTCTATTGGTAAGAGTAGATTTTTTATGACCTTCATTGATGACTATAGTCGTAAGATATGGGTCTATTGTTTGCAACATAATTCTGAAGAATTTGATAAGTTTTTGTTATTTAAGGCCTACGCTAAAAAAGAGAGTGGACATGTGTTTAAGGTCCTAAGGTCAGATCATGGAGGAGAGTATACCTCTAATTTGTTTGTGAATTTTTGTAAGCTCAAAATGGCATCAAGAAGGAGTTTACAACCAATTATACTCTGCAACAAAATAGAGTGGCTGAGAGGAAGAGTAGGACCATCGTGGAGATGGAAAGGAGCATGATGAAAGCAAAAGGACTCCCAACTAAATATTGGGGAGAGGTTATAGTAATAACTGTTTATTTGATTAATAGAAGTCCAACAAAAGAAGTCCATGACAAGATACCTCAAGAGACATGGAAAATATGCAAGTGGATAGTTGAGCACTTGCGAGTGTTCAAGTGTGTAGCATATGCACACGTGCCTAAAGAAAAGAGGCAAAAATTGGATGACAAGGGTGAAAAATGTATTTTCACGGGCTATAGTGAAGAGTTCAAAGCCTATTGGCTATGCAATCTGGTCACCAAAAAGATAATCATTAGTAGGGACGTGGAGTTCCTAGAAGACAAGTCATGGGATGGAGTGGTAGATTCTGACAGCTTAGAGCTGCTCCTAAAGTTCCTAAAGAAGCAAAAATAGAACATGAAGTTTAGCAAGACGAGTTTGTAGATGCTCCTAAAAGCGTCGGTTGAGCTCCTGAAAGCTCTGAAAGAGCTCCTAAAAGCTCCTAATGGCTCTTGACACTGGAAGACAATCAACAAGACAATCAACAAGACAATCAACAAGACATATATAGTCATCCAGAGGATTGGCTCTTGAAGCTATTAGTCGAGCTCCTGAAAGCTCCTAAAGTGAGCAGACAGAAAGGAAAGTAGCTAGAGATAGCCAAAAGATTGGCTCCTGGAAGCTCTTGAAGATCGGCTTCTGAAGAGCTCTCGAGAGCTCCTAAAAGCGTCGGTAGAGCTCCTAAAAGCTCCCAACAACTCCTGAACCTGCCTGCTCAGCACAACAACAACAGTAGTGAAAGTTCAGAACCCACTCTCGCCTCCCTAATGCTAAAGAGGACCAAGATTCTAAGGGAGATCTACCAGAATAAAAGGTATGATGAAGAATTTCATGAGAGTGTGAATTTTCCATTATTTTCTCATAGTGATCCGATTTATTTTGAGGAAGCTGTGAAAGAGGAGAAATGGTGTGAGGCCATGGATGAGGAGATAGATGCAATAGAAAGGAACAACACATGGGAGTTAATTGATTTGCCTCCCAACAAGCAAGTTATAGGAGTAAAATGGGTCTACAAGACCAAATGCAATGTCGAAGGAAGAATAGAGAGGCACAAGGCAAGATTAGTTGTCAAGGGGTACAAACAATAGTTTGGGAGAGATTATAATGAGACATTTTCCCCTATTGCAAGAATGGAAACCAGGCGGGCAAATATAATCGTGAAGCCCAACACATGTAGAAGGTATTTGAATGGATGTAGTCTTATTGAGTGTTGGAAGAGGTTTATGGTGCCATTCGAAACAGTCCCAGTGGGTAGATTGGCTACCACTTGCGTAATGGTGGTATAACACTTCTTTTCATAGCTCATCAAAAATGTCTCCATTTTTGGCACTTTATGGATATCATCCTCCTTCCATCACATCATCAATAAAGGTGTCACCAAGAGTTTAGGTAGTAGAAGACCACTTGCTTCATCAACAACAAGTACTTTCAGGACTCAAGGAGAATTTAGCTTGCGATAATCGAATAGAATGAAACAACATGCAAACCAACATCGTAGTGAAAGAAGTTTTGAAGTTGGGGATTGGGTCTTCTTGAGATTGCAGCCTTATAAGAAAATCTCACTAAAGCAATAAGAAAAGAATAATAAGTTGTCTCCAAGGTATTATGGTCCATACCATAAATCACATGCAAAAGATCAAAGAGGTTGCCTACAAGCCAGAGTTGCCACCAACAACAAAGATACATCTAGTTTTTCATGTTTCTGTTTGAAGAAGGTAATTGGGCATAATATTCCCACTCAAACAACACTACCAGAGTTCGAAGGAAGAAGGAAGAATCATTTTGAAACCAGAGTGCATTCGTTAAACACACATAGAGAAGTTGAGGAATAAAACTCTCACTAAGTATCTCATCCAATGGAAGAATTTACCAGTTGAAGATGCCACATGGGAGGACGAGGAGTTCATTCAAAAGAATCCAAACTTGATTAGCATTGAGACAATGCTTATTTGAAGAAGGGGGCATGTTATACCCTTATATATTAGTTATGGATCTGAAGCATGAATATTTGGGTTGTTATACTATCTTAATGATTAATTTAATTTCATATTACTCATTATATATTTATTTTGTTGTTTACTGTTGGCTTATGATATATTTAACTATCTTTTAATCAAGATATTAGACAAAATTCTTAAATCAAATTTGCATTTTCATAATAAAAGTTACATAACACTAAATCTAATTTATTTGTCACTGTCACACAAAGAAAAAGATAAAAAGTGATCTTTCACAATTCGGCACATATAAATAATCAAGTGCTCTCACTATGGATAGGGCTATCCCTCACCTCAAGTGACTAGTGCCTATATCCCAAGTGAATTCTCACAATGCATATTAGGACCTTGGCTTCCCTATATCCTATAGGCATGAGGCCAAATACTCCCACTCTTCTCGAAGGGTATCCTTAGCAATGAAAAATTTTCACTGTGGATTCTGATAGGGTTGTCACCCTTGGTAAAGAAAATGGACCCAAGTTCCAAAGTACTTCCTGCTCTTTGCCATAAAAGTTCATAACAAAAAAAATATTAAACTTGCTAATCAAAATTTCAATATGATAAGCCTAAACTCTCAATTCTCAAAATTTTGAAACTTAAAGAATGAAAAGATTCTTCTATAAATAAAAATTTCTTGAACTTATTTAGAATCATAAAAGCCAAAACAATAAAATTCTTTGCACAATTTGATGCATTTGAAAATCTTAAAACTTAAATTATGAATTTCTAAGATAATTTTGTGAATTTAAAAAATAAAAAATTTAAATTATGATATGCTTCAATGTTTTAATTTTGTCAAAAAAAAAACTTGATAAATTAATAATATAAAATCCTAAATAGCTAAGTGCCTCAAAGATTTGAGGAGTTTAAAATGCTTATAAGCATTTTAAATAATATTCTTGAAAAAAATTCATGAATTTAAAACCGGAAAGCTAACCATCCAAAATAATGAATGTCCTTCCCAAATTTTGGGACTCTTAACATTAAAATTACACAAGATTATTCAGAGATTAAACAATAAAATTACTCTAACATTTCCCTTAATTTAAGAGCTTACAAGTGTAATTATTCTCTTATCACTTTATATTCTATAACTTAAAACTTATCTTATAACAACCCTCAATTTTGGGAGCAACGATGTTGATATAAATCCTAATATGCTGGAGACATGCACATCTGAGGAGATTCAAGTTTAAATGTAGGGAGTAAGGATGGTGTAGAAAATTTTGGGCATAATAGATGGTGTAGAACATCAAAAGTCTACTGAGGCTGAGGGGGTAAATCTTATCTTTAATTTATAGATATTTTACCAAGTACTTAGGCTTTTTTAATGTTGTGAAAAACTAGGTGATAGATCATATATATATATTAGAGAAGAGGCCTTGAATTTGGGATAAGAATGTATTCCTTGTTAATCCATGGTTTCCATCATTTAATCTGATGGTAGTGAGATTTTCAATAATACCTATATCGACCAGGCTCCCTTAAATCTTTCCATACAGTTTTAGGTGGATGTTTGATTTCAGGGGAGTGGTAACATGCTTGGAAGAATTTTGTCTTTTTACCCAAATACAAATAGTTTGATCAATTTTACCTCAGCATAGTTAGAGTGACGCTAGATATTTCAAAACGCCTACCAGATTAGATATATGGTTAAAAATGGAAGATAGGATTTGGAAGCAGGTTATAGACTGTAAAATATTTTGTTCCATGTAAAAAGATGCTTCCAATTGGTCATATTGTAGTTGAATGCCAAATCTAGGGAAACCTAAATCGCCAAAGAAGGCTAAACGGGCTTGCTCATCTCATCTTTCAATTACTGGAGTTTCCCATAGCTCTTTTGAGGATTTAGAGGATTCTAAATCAGATGATTCTTAGCATAAAACATTGCGAGATGTTGGAGATGGATAGTGCTTGAAAAATATTATGATTGATGTCCAAAATATTCATAGACAGCATGTTCCCCGTCATCTTAGAAGTAAAACTCTTTGGAAAGTGTTTTTAAGAAAGAGAATAAAAAATAATTGATTAATTTAATAAATTTATGGGGATTGCAAGAGAAATTGTACTCTAGTAATAATTTGCAACAAGTGTTAACACCTAGCCAACCTAAATAGCCTTTGGGAAGTTTTGACATTTGGGCTTCTTACAAGACTATCGAATGAAGATGAATAGGGCATTTGATGTGAAAATTCAAGATTTTTTTTATTAGCAATCATCAAGCGTTCCTATTGAGTCATCCTCTTCTATGGGGAGTGAGACCAATGAGGTTGAAAATGAGTGGATAGAAGTCTAGGAAGAATATTGTTAAATAGTTTTATTTTATAATTGTTGAAAGTTATGTTATGTAGTTTTTCATACTTGTCATTGGGTTGTGACTTCATTATATAAACCAAAAAGAAATTAATTAAAAAAGAGCTTACAAGTGTAAATAATGAAGTTATTTTGTAATTTCAAAGATTTATATATCGTTATATTTAATATGGAAAGTTTACTTAGTTTGCTACACATAAAGAAATACTTTATTTGTAGAAAGCATCTACTTCACAAAAACTCTATAAAACCCTACAATTTACTATACAAAAAGGATAACTAATTTATCATAGTATTTACTTTGTAAATGCTCCATCAAACCTTACATTTCACTATATTATTGCCAATAAAGCTATTTTTACTCTATGGTTCTCTAAAAACTTATGTTTCACTTTACATTAACAATTTCTACAACATTCATAGTATTTACCCTAAAAAAGCTTGCTAAACACTGCAGTTACATTTAAAACTAGGAATTATTGTAACATTCAATCTTGTTTTTTCTCATTCTGAAGCAATGTAATTACGCCGAAGGCGTCCTATATGAGCTTTTGAAGCTCATTTTGCCCTTCGACGGTTCAAAAGGAATTAGAAGGCATGGTTGACAAATCCTCCATTGCCAACCGTTGATCGTTTAAAGCAGCCTTAAGCTTTGCATTTAATATGTCTCCGTCAAAATGCCCGCGAGTGGAGTCTGCAGCCTCCGTCTACCCACTGACCGCAGCAACCAGGCATGTGTAAGCTGAGGAGTGGAGAGAGCCTCTGCAACGATGGTTTGTTGGCAGCGGCTACCTGCCAAGACTGTCACCTCAATCCCTGTCGCTGCCAGTGCAACTAACGCCATTCTATTATAGCCCTTGTCGTGTCGTTTGACGGTAACGTGAACTAACGCCATTCTGTTCCCCTTTATTACCCTAACCGTATGGTATAGTGTTCTACCTTCTCAATATCGTTGAAGTGGTTGGAACGTCTGTACGAAATAACATGCTGTAAAACATTTATCACAATAAAAAATGTTTCTTTACGCTTATCACGTTGTAAAATATTGTGAACCCATGTGTAAAAACGTTTCTTTATCTTATTGGACTTTTACTCATATTTCAAACCATCCGTCTTAAATTGGGTCAATTTGTGTCTCTTCGAGATTAACATTTCAACTAATAGTCTTTTATGTGTAAAGAAATATTTAATTATATAATTAATATATTATATAAATTAATAATAATATTAAAATCAGTAAATTAATTAATAGTTAATTAATTAATAAATTAATAATAATATTAAAAAAATAACAATAATATAAAAATAAATTATATAAATTAATAATATAAATTATAAAAATGTAAATCAATACATTTAATAATATAATTTTTTTTTAATAATCATATTAAAATCATTTTCTAAAACATGACTTAGTGCACCACTATTGGTCTCAACTTTTTTGGGGCCTTTTTGGATATCTCAACAAAAAGCATGTTGATGTGGCATCATACTTGATGATGTAGCCCTAAAACGAAATATATAAGCACATGAGTTGTCAAATAAACTGTTTTACAAAATTGGGAGTGATTTAAAATTTCCACATAGAATTTTGAGAGAAGCGAAGTTAGGGTGCTCCACTATGGGCCCCTCTCCCCTATCAATTAATCTTATTTACTATACAAATGTGTGCAAAAAATAAACCATTTTTTTCCTAATCGCCCTCTTGAATGATGATCGTTCATGTGCATGTCATTCACGTACATGGGCATATTCCTTGTCCATATGTTCGGTGAGGGAACTTCTGGCGTATCCAATGTGACGATGTCCAACCTTGAATGTTTAATCGACGGTTCACTATTGTCCATAGCACTTGGGAGATGATTAAAGTCATCTGAACCTTTAATTTAACCACCGGTCTTTTAATGTTAATAGATTTCCACAATCCATAATATCAATAGTTATTTCAAAATAACTATTGATACACCGGTCTTTTATTTAGTTTTTCAAAATAATATGGCACTAACTGCAAGTTGCGTTTCATGCCGCCTCTGCCAGCAAGTTCGTATTCATTACGAAATGGCTATTGCAACAAAATTGTACGTTGACGCGCCTTTAATAATACCTGCAAGTGGGTGCTCAGAACTGGCTCGCATTTTTCTGCTAGGATTTACATTAGTTCCAGATGTGGACAGCCTTCTCCAAAACACAATTGAATGAAGCAAACCGCAATTCAATATCTTGCGCGCATCAGAAACCAAAGCAGGATGCTTACATTGCTATTTGAAAGCAGGAATTTCATTGACACGTTTTTATTATAATCTATTCTTGAAGGAGAAATCCAATCCAGGCCAATGTTGCAACGTTGAAGCTAAAATATATTTTGTGCAACCCTTATTTTTATCAATCAAAGGATTAGTTCATTAAAATAATAGTTTTTTGAAAATGGTCTTGTTGTTACTGAGAAAAATTAACACCTTTCACTTTCATAGCAGGTAGCAACAGTAGCATACTGTCGGCAACAGTTCAAACTCCACAACATTTGCTACCATTCTCCCTGCTTGTGCAAGATGGGGGCTTTGGAACAGGGTATGGACATCCACCAAAGCACAAATGATAGAGGGCTTTTGTCAGATGTAGTTACAACTGCACTGGTAGACATGTATGCAAAATGTGGAAGCATAAACAAGGCACGCGAAGTGTTTGACAAGATGCTTCAAAAAGATGTGGTCTCACAGAAGGCTGTTCATTGCTCCCCTCAAACAGAGAATCCCTCAAACTTCAGACAACCGCTTTGTCTTCCTATCGTTCGTGTATTTCCTTCACGTTTTTTGGGTTGTAGGCAAATTATAGTTTTCTTGCCCGTGTTTTCATGTCTTCTGGGTTCAAAAATGCCTGAAATGTACACCTACTTTTCTGCTAGGGTTTATGTGAGGAAAATCAACGAATTCTAAGTGAGTCCCTCTACACAACGAATTTTTGCTAGGCATTAGTACAAATCTCAAATGAAACATTAGCCTCCTCCATGCTTGCTGACGTAGATCTAAGTGAGTTCCTCTCATTCTCTATTGAATCATGTCTATGTTTATAATCTTCCAATTCCAACTTCAGAGCTTCATTTGCAGTGGTCATTTCTTCATATTTCTTGCTCAAATGTGTTCGTTCATGAATAATCAATTGTGCCCGAGTTTGTAAGGCTTCCATACTCTTTGCATTGCTCTCTGACAGAGACAGTAGACTAAATCTTTCATCTTCTAAGCTTAGTGTATCATTATAATCTCCCAATTGCGCCTTCAAAAATTCACATTCAGTGAACAATTCTACATATTCCTGCCTCAAAATTCTTCCTTCATTACTCATCAAATCAAGCTTATTTTCCAGCCTTGCAACAGAGTCTTCAAATTTTGACTTAGAAGCTTCCCACAGGCTAAAATCTTCTCTCATTTGTGCATGCAATTTCTCATACATATCATTGCATTCTCTCAGTTTATGTTCCAAGTCATCTTTTTTTCCTGTTAAATGGGTGCACATAAGTTTAAATTCCTGGGTTAATGTCCTTTTCTCATGCTCAAGACCTGCAACTCTGCTTTCCAAGTCAGCCTTATTGGTAACCCACAAGCGTCCGTCTTCTTCAATCTTGTATTTAATTCCCCAATCCTATCATTGCATTGATTCAACTTATTTCCTCACCTTTTATTTTCTTCTCTTAGCACATTACACACTTCTTGATGTTTCTCGCTCAAAATATTTGTTTCATCAAGTTCATTTTGTAGCCCTATAACACTGTTTTCCTACTCATTTTTTTTTGTTGTCCTGATTGAGACAATGAATCTTCATGCTTCTTAACATTGTCACTTCATTAAGGTCATTTTGCAGTTTTGCAACTGTACTTCAAATTCTCCCTTACACATATCCCACAAGTGCTCATCTTCAGCCATTTTTTCCTTTAATTGTTTAGTTTCATTAATGGATTGATTAATATTATTTTCCAGCTCAGTTTTTTCTCTACTTAGAATCTTCGTTTCATGAAACTTTTTCTGCAGAATTACAAATGTACCTTCCAAAATCGCGTTACAAGTATCCCAAAAGCAACCATTTTCATTCATTTTTGCATGCAATTCCTCATTCATATTATTCAACTCTTTCAACTAATCTTGCAATTCTATTTTTTTTGTCTTAGTTGAATCCAGACTAATTAATGTTTTAGGCTCAACACTTGTTTAATTCAGCTCATTTTGCAACCCTGCAACTGTCACTTCCAACTCTGTCTTAAAAGAATCCCACAAGCGCCTACCTGCAGACATTTTTTCCTTCAATTCTTCTGTCTCATCATTGTATTCTTTTACCTTATTTTCCAAATCATTATTTTCTTACATTAATTCAGTGCACAATTCTTCATGTTTCGTAATCAAAATTTGTAATTCAATAAGCTCATCTTCTAGCTCTACAACTCTTCTTGCCAACTTCCTTCCATTAAGAAGGTCTACCAACCACATGGTATCATGAATGGGCTTTATAACTAATCAAAAAAGCATTAGAGGTTGCAAAATGGTGATCCAACTATTGTTCACTATGACTTGTCATTCCAAAAGTATATTAAAGATCTTAATGCGAAGAAAAGAAGTATGATTAATTTAGTCAACTTGATTCAAAATACATTACTCCTCATGGCTTGGAAAATTCAGTGATGAATTGGTTCTACAAATATTTAACAAGGTTTACCTAAGCTTGACACTATATATGTTTATAAATAACTAAAGGTTAAAGCACATATGCAACATGTGTATCATTTGGCATTGTTTGTGAAAGTCTCAAAACCTCCTAATTAGTATCTACACCTCAGATCAACAATTGAACCTATCTCTTGATTTCTTCACATGAAATAAAATAATGATATATTGAAGAGTCAAATTCTGAAATACATGGGAACTAAATTGCAAAGGTTGCAAAGAATAAATCGATCCTCTCTCTTCTCTCCCTCTCTCCTCCCTCTCTTTGTCTATTTATATATTATAGATTTCTTCTTCTATCTCTAACTCCATATCTCTCACTCACAAACACACACACTCTCTCTATGTTTCTCCCTCCCTATCTCCATCTCTATATCTCTCTCACACACACAATTCCCCCCCCCTCTCTCTCTCTCTCTCCATATCTCTCTATCTCTATCTCTAACTCTCTCTATACCTCTCTATTACTTGTCTTTGTCACCTTTCTCTATCACTCTTGCCATATTTATGTCTATCTCCCTATCTCTCCCTCTCCTCTCTCCCTCTCCCTCTCCCTCTTACTCCACTCTATCTCTTTCTATACATATCTCTCTCCTCTATCTCCTAATGTTTCTCTCTCCTTATCCTTCTCTATCTCTGCATATCTCCCTCTATCTATATCACTCCCTCTCTCTCTCTCTCTCTCTCTCTCTCTCTCTCTTCCTCATGTCTCTCTTACTCTATATCTCTATCTCTATTTCTTTCTCTAACTTCATTTCACTCCTCTCTCTATCTCTATCTATCTCTTTTTATCCATATCTTTCTCTACCTCTATCTCCTTATCTCTCTCTCTTTCCCTATCCCTTTTTATATCACCAATTATCTATATCTCTACCTCTCACTCTCCCTCTATATATATTGAGCTACCTCTCCCTCTCCACCCCCTTCTTCTTCTTCTTCTCTCTCTCCCTCTCTACCTAATCTCTCCCTCTCTCTCTCTCCTTCTCCTCTATCTCCATCTCTATCTTCCTATCTATCTCTCTCCTTACCCCCCCTCTCTCTCTCACACACACACTCTTATCCCCTCTATCTCTCCCTCTTTCTATCCCTATCTCTCTATCTCTGCCCATATTTCAAACACAACATGAGCCTATTTGTAATGGAACCTGACTATCTTCCTGATTTAGAGGTTTTGTTCCAGTTGTGTTTGGACCCCTCTAAGTGGATGCATAGTTGATTTGAAGCCATCATTTCTTCATTGAGATCTTTGTAGCACCAAAAAAATCATTCTCTAAATGACCTACCAATTGACCTCATTTATTGCACTAATGTAAGCAAAAAAAAAAGACCAAAACTTACCCTAATTAACCTTCTAACACCTCTTCGGCGTACCCATTGCACACCAAGGTGCAATTGCTAGTTAATGTTCATTTATACTTTTATTCTATGCTATTGGGCCCACCTCGTGATTAGCTAGATTTGGGTTGTGTTTGAACTAGATATGTGGTTTAGCCCAATTCCTCTACGAATTTTAGTAGGACGCAGCCATGGAGAGTTGGGCTTGTCTTGAAAAAAATTGGGAGAACCAAGATAGTATCTAGATATATCCTAGCGAACCTGCAACTAACCCATCATATTTTTGACAAAATTTTGTCACATCCCCGTATTTGTAGCTAAGGAACTAGATGATGGGGTTGTGGGCAAAGCCATTAAGAGGCTTGATCATCCCTCGAGTTTCAGAAAGGACAAAGGGATCTTGTCAGAACATGGTGGGGAAAAAGAGTTTGTCAGGAAACAATTGTAATAAATGAGTAAGGGCTTGAGTTCCACCAAAAAGACCACTTCTTACCACACCATTAGGGTGGTAAGGTGTTTATTATTCACGACCAAACAACCCCATTTCAAAGGAGTTGATTTAAGTTTATTTCCGTGATCATTTGGGATAAGGTTTTAAAAACAAATATATGATGAAAATGCGAAAAGGAGTGGGGGCGCAGAGGGGGAGAGAGGAGGGAAGTTGTAAATGAAGGAGAAATTGTAGGCAGTGGCTATCCAGCACTGGGGCATGGATGCATGGCATGCATGCTGTCTCCATTGATTCTCTCGCCGGCCGTATTTTACTGCAAAGTCTGTCCTCCGTAGCGTGTCCTCTCAACAATTTCAACCATGTAAATATAATGCGTTTAAAATTATTAAATATAAATATAAATTGTATATGCCTTGTGCGGACTGCCTTATGTTTTTTTTTTCACTTCTTTAAATTTTATTTTTGATGTTTTTTATATTTATTAATTTTTAACATATTTATATGTAATGTTTTTCATATTTAATTTTTTTTCATAATAGTAGTTTTTTTTTAAATAATTTTTTTTAATAGTATTTTAGATTTTATTTTGTATATAAGAAATAAAGAAAAGTTAATATAAATAATACAAATATTTTAATCATTTTATGAAGAATATTTTTTTAATTTAACATATTTAGATATTTATTTACATATAAAATTATTTTTACTTGCTAAATGAGTATTAAAACGATGATAGGTGCAATCTTAGGGTTGTAAACTATCAAATTTATTCACATTTATTTTTGTTATTTAGAGATAGAAAATGAGAAATAAAAGCATGTGTCAAATCCATAAGAATATGATATGAGGCATCATGCATGATAGGAGCATTCATGGGGTTGTAGTCCCTTCTCATTTATTTCCTAATTTTAAAATTTTTACAGTTTTATCCATGTTATTTGTTTTATTGCTATTTATTAATTTTCATGTACATTTTTTTCATTTTAATTTTTAATAGGTACAATTTTGTTCTTATTATACTTAATATTAGTGATTGAATATTATAAAATCTTATCAAATTTGATTGGAAAAATAATAATCCAATAAAATCAAAACATAATTATTAAAGAACATGAAAAATATGGTTGCACTTATCTTTAAAATATTTAAAATGTCTTTATTATGTATTATATTTATATAATGTCAATTTATTTAATAATATTTTATATAATGCAAATTTAATTCTATAAAATATTATATTTATTATATATTATATTTAATAGTAAAAACTAGCATACCTATATTAATTAATAATATATGTAAAACATGCCGAGAGTTATCTTTATGGAGACGCCTACTTACTTGAAAAAAAATGCTTACATTTTCATGAATATGAATTTGAAAAGCAATCGATTTGATTTCATTATTGTTTAAATACATTGTTAACATTATATACATTCAAGCATTTGAATGTTATGAAACCTATAGCTTTGCAATTGAATCTAATAAAGCTTTCCTCTCAAATGAATAATCAAACTTCGTTGTTTTTATGACTGTGCATTTAATCATGTTTTCATCATTATAAGTCTCTCTTTTCACTTGAAGTTTAAATATGTATATGTTGAAAATGAACTTTTGTATAATGTGTGAAAACTTAACATCATCTTTTTTTTCATGCTTCAAAATGTTCAATTCTTTTGCTGTAACACCCATAATTTCTTATGCCACTTCTTCTAACCCTATCCTTAATTCTAACTCTATTCATGATTATAATTTTAATACTAATCTTAATTCTAAAGACAAGCCTAATTCTAACTGTAATACTAATTGAACCCTATCCCTAACCTTTATTAGAACCCAACCCTTTTTGAACTCTTACCATATCCTAAAAGTAATCTTAACTCTAACCCTAATTGTGTCTAACCCTAATTGAAACCTAACCCTAACTCTAGTTGTGTTGTAACCCTAATCCTAACCTTTACCAAAAGCTTTATCCTATAACCCTAACCTTAACCCTAATATTAACCTATCCTTAATAATATTAATTGAATTCTCCTAATTTAATTGAATCCTAACCCTAATTGTAACCTTGATCTAACCCCATGCTAACTCTTACTCAAAGCTTTATCTTAGAATTATAATTGAACCCTAATCCTAACTAAGCCATTACCATAATCATAACCCAATTATAATCATAATCATAATAGTAAATAATAACATGTTATATAGTTTATTTCATATGATCAACTTATGAGTAAATGTAATTCTTAATCACATTTTATTTTTCACTATAGATATGGTAGTTCTAAATATATTAATTTAAAAAATTATTTTGTGTAATAAGGAATTTATTATATTTTTTTTCTTTTTTATTTTATAATTTTAAATTGATTTTAGATGTGCATTTATTATTAAAAAAATATCTATTTAAGTTGCTATATTTTAATCATAACTCTATTTGAACCCTAATTCTAATTGAACCATAACCCTAATTGAATTTTAATCTTAGCCTTAAATCTACCCCTAATTCTAATTCTAACCCTAGCCTTAATTCAAACTCTATTCATGATTATAATTTTAATATTAACCTTAATTCTAATGATGAGCCTAATTCTAATTGACCTATTTATCTTACAACCCTAATTGAACTCTAATTCTAATTGAATCATAACCCTCATTGACTTTTAATCTTAGCCTTAAATGTAACCCTAATTCTAATTCTAACCCTAGACTTAATTCTAACTATATTCATGATTATAATTTTAATACTAACCTTAATTCTAATGACGAGCCTAATTCTAACTGTAATACTCATTGAACCCTAACCCCAACCCTTTTTGAACCCTTACCGTATCCTAAAATTAATCCTATCCATAATCCTAATTGTCTCTAACCCTAATTCCAACTCTAGTTTTGTCCTAATCCTAATTAATTCCTAACCTTAATAACTATAATTGAACCCTAACACTAAACAAATAATATTCCTTATCTTAATTGAACCCTAACTCTAACCCAAACTGTAATTTAACCCTAACCCTAATTAAACCCTTATTGAATGAACATTAGAGAAGTTAGTGAATGAACATTAGTGAAGTTAGTGAATGAACCCTTATTATTTTTTAGTGATAAGTAAATCAATATTTCATAAATTTATTTATAATTCTTAAATTTTTCTCATTTTATTAAATTATATTTTATTAAATTGTTAAAAAAATTAAGTTGCTTATAAATAATTTTATAAATTAAGTTGCTTATAAATAATTAGTGTTAGTATTGGGATTAGATTCTATCACTTTACTAAAAGTAATCTTCAATAAATTCATTCATTTTGTTTTGAAATTAT